>CAUYPK010040443.1:0-33911 GCA_963574355.1 Loris lydekkerianus | reverse complement strand
AATAATTGAGGAATCAGTAGGTTAAATGCTTTTCAATATTTATTGCTAAAGAAAAACTGTAAACTAGCAACAACAACTTTAAATAAAGTGCAGAAAACCGTAGCTTAACAGGTAATCAAGCTAAATCACAAAGGTTAAAATCCTTCAAAACTAGATTCCTCCTCCTCCTCATCTGTATGTCCAAACAGAGCTTCAGCTGTATCTGATGTGAGGGTATCAGCATAGACATTGTCATCATCACTGAGTTCAGAGATCTCATCATCACTGCTGTCGGTCTCATACAAAGCGCAGTCTTCACTGCCATCCATCGCATTACTAATGCCGCATTTCTTGAAGGCGCGTTGCACCATTTCCTCTGAAATCTCTTCCCATGCATCACGAACCCACTTTGCTATCAGTTCTATGTCAGGCTTCTTTAAATTTCCGACTTTTGTCAGTTGGGCTTGACCAGATGACATCCATTCATGCCACATCTTTCGCGCACCGAATCAAATAATCTGTATGACCTGAGTATAAGCCGAGTTCAGGTTTTTCGGCACAAAAAAAAAAACTCGGCTTTACTCGAGTATATACAGTATATTTAAAACTATTAACTGTGTTAATCCAGCTGGACAGTGCTGATGAAGGTGATAATAGCCAATTTTATTGACTAAGTATTACTACAGTTCATAAACTGCTAAATATTTTATATTTGTATCATATATACACCTTTGGAAAACTGTATGAGGATCATTAACTATTATCATTACCATCTTAGGGATGAGAAAATGATTCCTGGAGAAATTTAGCACCTCGCTCATGGTTATATACCTATAATTGATGGTTACAGGGCACCAGTTTGGGTATTTTCCATTGGAAAGTCTTCATATTAGACCATTGACTTTAGTTCTTTAATTATATAAAGGATAGAAATAGAGGTAATGGACTGCCCCACTAGTACAAATGATTTTAATCCCATTTTCACTTCTTCCTGAAGTATGCTTCTGGTTATTTTCTCTCGAGTTTTTTTTAAAAACAGGATAGAAATCCACATGTTTCAGATGCCACTTAAGAAACACTAAACTGCCTACCAATTATGTGCTAAGCATGATGGGACATTCAAAGATAGCTTAACACAGTTCTTCAAAGAAATTTCGGTAAGCCAAAACAGACAGATAAGGACATGACCAACTATAATTTCAGGCAGAATAAAAGAAGTTTTATAAATAAAAGTACAAGAAAAATGCTACTTGGAATAAAAGGGAATAGATTAGATTTCATTTTAAGAATTTTTTTCAGTTGGTGAATCTGCGATTCAGGCATTACTTTTAGGCTTTTTGATTGTGTATGCACTGGTAAAAAGAAATAAAAAGATAGAATATAAGTGAGTTTCCCTGGAGGATTGCTCATGCCCTTGATGATTTTTGATGAGCTGAATAGAAAAAATGAGATAGTACACTTTCCCATTAAGTAATAATCTTATGAAATATATGCCACTTTAAAAGCCAAAATATCCTCATTTAAATTTTGAAAGATCTGTGTTATTTCAGATATATTTAATTTCTGAATTTTATTCCTCCTGTACAAAGAGAGCATCATGGTAAAAGTGGACGTGGGTGGTTCTGAGGTTCATTTGCGTAATAGTAGTACAGAGCAGAGTACAGGACTCAACTAGGCAATACTCTTCCTAAAAGGTCTGAATTTGCACAAGCAAATCTTGGGGGGAACATCCTCTAAATACATAAGATGTGACAATATTTTTTTAAATGCCCCTAAATCCAGAGCAAAGGAGGAATTCATCAGTAGGTGATGTGTTCAGGGAAAGCTAGAGACACCGACATTGCATTAAGAGAATAAGATCATTTTTAATTTGTATTTTTTTCATTATTATGGGTGCACAATAGTAGCACATATTTATAGGATACATGTGATGTTTTGAGATAAGCATACAAGGTGTATTAATCAAATCAAGATAACGGGTCACCTCAAGCATTTAACATTTCTTTGTGTTATGACATTCTAACTCCACTCTTTTGGTTATTTTTGTTGTGCTTTCAGACATTGTTCATTACTAACTAATTATGGTTTTATCCTGATTGATTATCCCCCCTTTATCTTTCTTAGCCTCTTGTAACCAACATTCTACTCCCTATCGTCATGAGGAGAATTGTTTTAATATTTAGCTCCCAGATATGAGTGAGAACAAGCAAGGTTTGTTTTCCTGCACTTGGTTTATTTCACTTAGCATTATTTTCTCCGGTTCCATCCATGTTGTTGCAAATGATAGAATTTCATTCTTTCCTAATATTCCATTATGTGTATATAGCACAATTTCTTTATTCGTTCATCCCTTGATGGGCACTTACTATGATTCCAAATCTTGGCTGTTGTGAGCAGGGCTGCAATAACATGAAAGTGCAGCTTCTTTTCAATATACTGATTTTCTTTCTTTTGGATATATACCTAGCACAGAATTTCTGGGTCACATGGTAGTTCTATTTTAGTTTTTTTGAGGATCCTCCATAGTGGATTCTCCATAGTGGCTGCACTAACTTACATTCCCATCAACAGTGTACAGGGTCCCCTTTCTCCACACCCCCACCAGCATTCATTATTGCCTGTCTGTTAGGTAAAAGCCATTTTAACTGGGGTGCAGTAATATGCCATTGTCCTTTGATTTGCATTTCTCTGATGACTAATGACATTGCACATTTTTTAGGTACTTGCTAGTTATTTGTATGTCTTCTTTTGAGAAATATCTATTCACATCCTTTGCCTATTTTTTTAGTGTACTTATTTGATTCTTTCCCTGTTGAGTGGTTAGAGCTCCTTATACATTCTATTTGCACTGTATTATTGTATGTAATGCATATGTTTTGCCCAAACTTTTGAGAGAAAAATAAAGATATGCCTTGTACATGGGTAGGACTAATTTCATATCTATATAAATGTTTTCATTCTTTTATATTTATCTTTGTGCATTAAAAGTGTAATTGTAGAAAGCAATAATGATATCCATATGCAGAGTAATCACCTGGAAAATGGTAACTGGGTTTGGTGAACATACAGTAGACTTGCAACAAAAGCATTTTTGGCCAATGAACAGTGCTGTATTTCTCTTCACACACTTTAGGCAGGAGCTGGCAATCTAGCTGATATCTACAAAAATTACTTCAGGACACTCTGTGGAGGAAATCTGAAGAAAAGCTCCTTCATATGAGAAGACAGAAGAAGGCAATGCAAAAGAAACCTACACAGTTGCCAGAGGCAGAGCAGGAGGTAGACAAAGCTACCGCGTAAGACCATCTTTAAAAGAAAAAGATTTCCAAAAGGAAAGATTCCAGGTGGAGTAATTGTTCGTGTGCATGAAAAAAGGTGGGTGAATGAAGAAGGCACGGGAATATGGTTTAACCAAGTCTGGTCATGAAGGCCTGGAGGATTACTTTAAAAAATAGCTTTGCTTGTTTTGGGTCACTTTAAAGCCCAAGTCACACAAAGAGGAAAAGCTTTCGCAAGTTGGGACTGAAAACCCAACTTGCTGTGTGATACGTGCTGGGCTGACCAGCCAACTTCAGCCTCTTCGTGTGTCAGTAAACAAGCCCTTTAAGGCCCTAATGAAGAAAGAGTGGACATCATGGACGCTGCCAGCTATTAATGGTCTAGCACCTACAGGCAGAATCAAGAGGGTATCCATCGCCCAGGTTTATGATTGGATCCTAACATCGTGGAACAGCGTCAAGAAGGAAATGGTTGAGAAATTGTTTAAAAAAAAGCAACACCAGCGATGCTTTCAGTGGAACTGAGGACAATGAGGTTTACTGGGATGAGGAAAGTGACTCTTCAGAAGACATCAGTAAATATAGAAAGTGAAGAACATGATACTAATGATGTTGACCGTGACAAAGAGGTCTTGGTCTTCTATGATGAGCAAATATTGTAAATTTATTTATTTACTTATTGAGGCAGAGTCTCACTATGTTGCCCTCAGTAGAGTGCAGTGGTGTCACAGCCCACAGCAGCCTCCAGCTCTTGGGCTTAAGTGCTCCTCTTACCTCAGCCTCCCAAGTAGTTGGAATTACAGGTGCCTGCTACAATGCCCAGCTATTTTTTGGTTGTAGTGTCATTGTTGTTTGGCAAGCCCGGGCTGGATTCGAACCCACCAGCTCTGGTGTATGTGGTCATCACCGTAGCTGCTGAGCCACAGCTGCCGAGCCAATATTGTAAATTTATTAACGGTACATAAAATGTCTTATACCTTGTATGTGTTCTTGTGTTTTGTGGTTGTTTCATGAAATTTCTTGTATCATAATATGTTAAAAAAATAAATGCTAAAATTTCTTTATGAAGCAAAAAATAAGTAACTAAATATAAACAAATTAAAATTAAAATTAAAAAATTGAAAACAAAAGATTTTTTTCTAAAAGTTTGAGAGAAAAACATGAGAGCACATTATATACAGGAGCACATTGTACATGGTGAAATATAGTAATCCTTCCTATATGGATAGTGTGCAAACATTTTCTCCCATTCTGTGGGCTGTCTCTTCACTTTATTGGTCATTTCCTTTGCTGTGCGGAAGTTTTTAAGCTTGATGTGGTTTCATTTGTCCAGTTTTGCTCTGATTGCCTATACTTCAGGGGTAATATTCAAGAATTCCTTGCCCAGACCAATGTCCTAAATCATTTTCCTCCATGTTTTCTTTTAGTTTTTTCATAGTTTCAGGTCTTAGGTTTAAGTCTTTACTCCATTTTTCTTTGATTTTTTATGTGGTGAGAGAAAAGGTTCTAGTTTAATTATTCTGCAACATGGATCTTCCCAGCACCACTTATTGAAAGGTTTCCCCAATGTATGTTCTTGACACCTTTGTTGAAGATAAGTTCCCTATACATATGTGGATTTATTTGTAGTTCTCTAATCTGTTCTTTGGTCTATGTGTCTGTTTTTATGCTAGTACCATGCTGTTTTGGTTACTACAGCTTTGCAGTATAATTTGAAGTTAGCTGATATGATTCTTCCAGTTTTATTTTTTTTGTCCAGGATAGTTTTGGCTATTCTGGGTATTTTGTGGTTCCATATAAATTTTATGATTTTTTTTTTCTATTTCTGTGAATAACATGGTATTTTGATGGGTATTGCATTGAATCTGTAGATTGGTTTAGGCAGAAGGGGCATTTTAACAATACTGATCTTTCCAATCCATGAGCCTGGAATATCTTTCCTTTTTTGTATGCCCTCTTCAATTTCATTCATCAGTGTTTTATAGTTTTCATTGTAGAAATCATTCACATTTCCAGTTATGTTTGTTTCTAGGTATTTTATTTTATTTGTAGCTACTATAAATGGGATTACTTTCTTGGTTTCCTTTTCAGATTCCTTTCCTTTGGCATATAGAAATGCTATTGGTTTTTCTATGTTGACTTTGTATCTGTTAACTTTACTGAATTTATTTTTATTAGATTTATAGTGTTTTTTGTGGAATCTTTAAGTTTGTCTAGGTACAAGATCATATTGTCTGCAAACAAGGATAATTCATCTTCTTCCTTTCCAATGTGGTTGTCCTTTATTATTTTTTTTCTTATCTGATTGCTCTAGCTATAACTCCAGTATTATATTGCATAACAGTGGTGAAAGTAGACATCCTTGTCTTGTTCCAGATCTTAGAAGAAAGGCTTTCAGTTTTCCCCCATTCACTAGATACTGGTTGTGGGGCAGTTGTATATGTCTTTCATGATGTTGAGTCATGTTCCTTGTTTACTCAGGGGTTTTTTTGAGAGTTTTTGTCATGAAGGGATGTTGAATTTTATCAAATGATTTTTCAACATACCGTATATACTCGAGTATATACGGTAAATTGGAATGATTATATGGTCTTTCTAATTTGTTCTGTTAATATGATGTATCACACTGATTTGTTTTGTTAAAACCATACTTGCATTCTTAAGTGGGACAAATCCCACTTAAGTGTGATGAGTAATCTTTTTAATGTGTTGTTGAATTTAATTTGTTAAATTATTTTTTGAGGATTTTTCCATCTGTGTTTATCAGAGATATTGGCCTACAATTTTCTTTTGTTGTTGTTGTGTCTTTGTCTGGTTTTGATATGATGGTCATACAGGCCTCTTCACTTCTTCCTTCTTGATTTTTTGGAATCAAGAATAACCCCCCAACTTGAAATAGCCTAAGTAAGTAGTTTGACTTTAAATGCTTTATAGAATTTAGTAGCCATCAAATCATGGGCTTTCTTTTTGTTTTATGAGAGACTTTATTTCTGCTTCTATCTCATTATTTGCTATTGGTTTTACTCAAATTTTGGATTTCTTCTTGGTGCAGCTTGGTAGGTTATATGTGTCTAAGACTTTATCCATTTCTTATGTTTTCTAATTTATTAGCATATAGTTGTTCATGGTAATCTCTAATGATCCTTTGAATTTCTGCAGTATTAATAAAGTCTCCGTTCTCATTTCTGATTGCATGTATTTGAGCCTTTTTTCTTTTTAGTCTGGCTAAAAGCTTGTCAATTTTGTTTATTTTTCAAAAATACCAACTTTTCATTTTGTGGATCATTTGTATTTTTTTGTTTCAATTTCCTTTATTTCTGCTCTGATCTTTATCATTTCTTTTCCTCTTCTAATTGTGAATTTGATTTGTTCTTGTTTTTCTGGTTCTTTAAAATTCATAATTACATTGCTTATTTGAAGCTTTCTTTTTTTTTTTTTTTGATAAGAAAAAATACTTATTGCAGGAAACTTTCCTCCTAGTAGTGCTTTCTCTGTATCCCATAGGTTTTGATAAGTTGGGTTTTCATTTTAATTTTCTTTGAGAATTTTTTAAATTTAATTTTTAATTTCCTTCTTCCTGTCTTCATTGACTCACTGGTCATTCAGGACCACATTATTTAATTTCCACCAGTTTGTATAGTTTTCATTGTTCCTCTTATTATTGATTTCTAATTTTATTCCACTGTTGTCAGAGAAAATACTTCATATGACTTCAGGTTTTTTGAATGTTTTAAGACTTGTTTTGTGGCCAAACATACAATCTATTCTTGAGAATGATCTATGAGCTGTTGAACGAAACATTTTATAAATATCTATTAGGTCCCTTTGGGTCTATAGTTCAGATTAAGTCCAATGTTTCTTTGTTGATTTTCTGTCTGAATGATCTGTCCAATGCCAAAGGCAGGGTAGTGAAGTCCCCAACCATGTATTGGTGTCTTTCTCTCTCTTTAGTTCTGATAATACTTGGTTTATCTGTCTGGGTGTTCCAGTGCTGGGTGCATATACATGTGGAATTGTTATATCCTCTTGCTAAGTTGACCCTGAGAATCAGATTTAAATGCTACAAAATTCTGATTTTTTTCCTTAGCTTGCCTTTAACTTTCAGGTATTCACTTTTCTAAAATTCAATGCTTCTCATATTTGAGGGTTTTAAAGTAATTATGCTCACTTATGGGCCTATTGCTACCATTGTTTTCTTTTGATTAGCACACTTCACACACATTCTAGGGACAGTCTGACTCATTTCTCTGCATTCTGCTGGATTGATATTGATGATGATAAGTCTTTACAAGAAAATGAGGGAAGTTTGACAACAACATACACATCATTATAGGAGGTTTATTGTCTTAATTTTGGGAGTGACTTTTTTTTTTTCATGTGGGAAAAATAGATCTATATCCCATTTTATTTTCAGCTTGCTTTAGATAGAGAGTTTAATGTGACTAATAAGTTATGACTCATGCATTTGTTGGTCTGTAATTAATGACAAGCCTAAGACCCATCACAAACCCACTCTTCTGTGAGATTTCCAGCAGTTGTGAATCTTCGGTTAAATCTTCCTTCACCACCCCTAAGGTGTGTCTAATAACCATTGTCTGATAAGAGCTACTAAAAATAAGAACAATATTTATGCTCTGTGTTTCTCAAAATGTTTAACAAGCTGGCTTTTCTTCTTAACACTGTTTTTGTCTATTTACTTATCCCACCATTTCTTTCTAGAACAGTTGATCCTCCTTTTCTCAAATGAATGTGTTTTTTCTAGTTATACTGTCTTACTAAAACAAAATGAGAAATTATTACATGAAAAATCCAATAAGACTGCTTTTTACTGCTGAGTTCAGACTCTATTAAAAATCCCTGAAGCATTCATCATTGGATTTTGTAGACTTCTCTTGACAATCAAGAGCCAAAACTTTTAAAAGGGTTTAAGAAAAGAAAGAACAAGAGGAAGGATTCCAATATGAAACAAATACACTTGGTGTGGAGCTGAGTTGGAAAGAAAGAAGAAATCATCAGAGGAGAGCATCTGCAAGCAGCGGTGAGAGGCAACATAAAGGTATCACATGTGCACAGATGCCAGGGGTGCAAAGAACCGCACAGAAAAGCTTCCATTGCAACCCACAGGAAAATCTCATCCTACAGCAGCCAGTAGGTGACAATAACAGAAGACCAGGAAGTCACCTGGGCTGCTGTTAAAGATGGAATGCAAAAGACTGGGACCAACAATAGGGCAGATTGCTATCGTCATTGCTCAATGCCTATTAAGAACTAGTGCCCTTAAGGGCACCTACAATATGTCTTCTGCAGTTTCTGAGTATTTATGGGATGAGATAAATCCCTGACACATCAATAGATGCTTGAAGATATGGCTCAGTTTTAAATTCTGATACATGTGGTACAAATACTGTTTAGATTTCTTGACCAAAATCTTCCACACTATGATTAGAACAGTGTTCTTACCTGAAAATGCTCACTCTTAATCCAGCATATAAGCTAGAAAATGACAATTCTGATAATACCCTACTTTTTCTGCTGAACTCATGCTCTATTAAAAATCCCTTAATTACCTATCCTTGGATTTTATACATTTCTCTTGAAGTTCAAAGCAAAAATATTTTAAATAGTTTAAGGGGAAAAAGCAAAATAAAAAAGAAGAGTCTGATATGAAACAAATACACTTGGGATGGAGCTGACTCAGAAAAAAGTCATGGGAATATTGCAAACAACAGTAAGAGATAATAGCAGAAAGAGAGCATTATCTATGCATAGAAGGTTCATCCTCAGGGATGACGTCCTTACTTTCCTTTTGATATGTGCAAATGAATCTCTGAAAATCTGTTGAATTTGTAGCAATGGGAAACTATTGCATGAATTCATTAGGAGATACTTAAAATTTTAAATTTACATCAGAGCTGGCATATTGTAATTAACACTCCTCTCTTACCACATAGAAGTCACTTCTGTCAACCTCATTTTCCCCATCTGTAAAATGAAATAGCAATAAAGGCAAACTCATGAGATCATTGTGAAGAGTTACATGGACAATAAGTACAGAGCACTTGTCAGAACAACTAGACAATTATAAACTAGAAATTATTCAACACATATTCGCTTTTATTATTTTTAACTTGTTAGCCTCTCAGGTGCAGGGATCATTTCAATTTAGACCACCTTTGTACACACACCGACTATCTCATTGCATGAGTGCATAGTGAATACAGAAATTGAATAATAACCTTGACTGAGTAAGAGTTCCTACCCTCAAGATGAATGAACATGATCAACTAGAAGAGAGAAAATTTAATTGATGTTTACAGAAGAATGTCATTATAAATAAAACATTATAAACATTATAATACAGGAAATTTTAGAATATTATAACAGAGACTTTATCTTTCTAAAATTATGATGGAACAGGTACTCTGAAAATCTTTCTTATAGCATCACCTAAAAAATGCATAGATACACATTCTTCTTAGTAAAGTATCACAAGAATGGAGAAGCAAAAAATCCAATATAGTCAGTTCTAATATGAAGCCAGTAGACAATCCAATACATAGCCACATAAGAGAAAAATCAGATCAATTCATGATGGGGGACAGGAGAACAAGGGAGAGGGGAGGAGGGAAGGGCATGAGGATGATGGTGTGTGGCACACCTCTTGGAGGCAGGACACTGTTATAAGAGGGACTTTACCCAGCAAATGCAAACGTTGTAACCTAATTCTTTGTTACCCTCAATTAACCTGAAACCATAAAAATAAAGAAATTTTTAAAAATGCATAGCTGAGCTGACTAGAAAACGAGAGAGCTCCTCGAAAGCCTAAATTAAAGGGAAGTTCTGAGTCCAGAGAGGAGGCATTTGGTGTCTTCCATGAGCTTCTGCCAGTGCCTGGCGGCTTACAGCATGGATCACACATGAATAGGGGGCGTGAGGCAGAGCCTGGGAGCTGGTGAGGACGTATTTCCCAAGTGAAGCAAAAACTGCTTGAGAACAATTGCCACCAATCAATAGTAAAACAGGGTGGGGAAACCACCTTACAAAATGAGAAACTAAAGAAACCAGTCTCCCTTGACCTTGGCTTTCACAGATAACTCTAAGCCACCTCTTACCTGAGTGTGGATTAATGTTCACATTCCTGTGTGTTCCCCCCAAATTTAAGCCCACATCTCACTCAAGGAAAAGAAAATCCTCTCTGGGGGAACACAGCTTACTCCAGGTCTCCAAAAACTCTCACCAGAAGTAATAAATTCCTAAAGAGCACGAGCTAAATGACTGACAGAATCAGACCATTGAAAAATTGCGTATATTGTACCAGGTAGTTTCAGAGCATAAAATAGGTGAGTAAAATCTTAAAGAAATAAAAGAGCATTCCACAAATATAAGTGAGGAACAAGGGAACATCAGAGATTCACAGACATCATGCTTGAAAGGAGAATGAATAGAACTTTTTGAAATTACAGTGTGGGGGGGGCAGTGCGACATTAGATAGCATTAAGAATTAGTGGAGTAAAATATAGAGATGAAGAAGTTAGCGAGAATGTAATATAAAGGGGAAAAGCATGAAAAATGTGAAAGTTTAAAAGTTATATTTAGTCAGAATTCCAAAAAGGATAAAGAATATGGGTAAGATATTCAAACTATTTCAGAACATAATTGTTGGGACCTATCCAGAATTGTCCCAAAGTGGATTAATAAACAAATCTATATACACTATAGACACACCATAGAACACAAATACCGTATATACTCGAGTATAAGCCGAGTTTTTTCAGCACAAAATTTGTGCCGAAAAACCCGAACTCGGCACAAATTTTGTGCCGAAAAAACTCGGCTTATACTTGAGTATGTACAGTAACTCTTAGGAGAAGCTAGAGGAATGACAATTAGACCAACAATTGACTTGGAATATAGAAAACAGTGAAATGATTATTTTAAGGTTCTGAGAGATGAATTACTCTATGTCTTTGAAGAACAAAGGCAAAACAAATTCATTTCAGCCATTCCAAAAAATGAATATAAAAAACTAAATTTATTACCAAGAAACCCTCACACATGCATTTTCCTCAAAGATATACTTAAAAAACGCAGATTATCCCAGAAAGGATGCCTTCATGTTCCTCTAAAACCTAAGCTTACACGTCACATAAGCAAAAGAAAATCCCCTCTGGGATTGTCTGTCAGTTTCAAGAAATCAAGAGTTCTTATTTTATTCGCTAACACTTTCTTGCCTGAAACCCAGAAGGAATGATAAATGTGATCATATAAATGTAAGCAAATAAATGAAAAAAGCTAATTGTCATCTTGTTAAAAGGTACTGAAAAATCAATTGCAAATTAATTGGAGGGAGGGATTATCAGAATAAAAATGTTGCAAGAAAGAAGGAAAAATGTCCTCAAAGAAAGAATTGTGATGAAAGAAAGTAAGATGAGCAAAGAAAAGAGTAAAACCTCTGTAAAGAGTAGAACCTCTGTAAGTTGATGACCCAAGGGACCGTAACAAATTGGTCAACATACGTAGGTGGTCAACATAAGGAGCTAGGCAAACTGTACTGATATGTACATGTGGTGCATGTCTGGTCTGTGACATAAATTAGTTTAACTTAAGGAGGTGGTCAGTGTAGGAAGGTGGTCAACTATGGAGGTTCCAGAGTACAATTCAAAGACTAGTAGACAGAAAAACTAAGAAGATAAAAAAAATCTATTAATAGCTCAAAAAGACTAAAAGGAAAAGATTAGAAAAAGCACAAATGCACTATTAACCTCATAAGTGCAAACTGGCTAAATACTCAAAAAGACAAATATTGACAGGTAATAGGCTTTTAACTAATTATATTTAGAATAGGCCCACTTACATACAATGCACTAAGATTGAAAATAAAATTGTGAGAGAACATATACCAAGAAAACCAAGCAGAGGGAAGTTGATATAGCTATATTAAAAACAGGCAAAATAAAATGTAAGACAAAAAATACTTGGAGATAAATAGGGTTATAAATAAAATAAAATATTAAAATTTGACAAAACTTAATGAAGAAATGGGCGTATCTTGTGTTATTCACAAGGGACCAAGTCTTGGTGTGCTAAGTAGAGAGTAAGTTAACACATGCCAGGCAGTACAAGGAAGAGTAAGTTAACACATGCCAGGCAGTACAAGGAAGGCTTCTCAGAAAAGATGATACTTGTCTTGGGACTCGAAGGACCCTGGAAACTGGCCAGGTAAATAGGGTGGAACTGATAAAGGAAAGCCCGTGCACAGATGCAGAAAACATAGCATTTTTGGAGAACTACAAGTACTCGGAGCTGAACTCCATATGAGGAGACAGTAAGAACTAAAGTAGAAGTTTTATGCACTGTTAGAAAAAATTGGGACAATCACTGACAGACCTTAAGCACGTAAACAGCCACAATCAATTTTTTAAGTTGGACCAGTAATGCTGGTGACACTGAGCAGAATGGCTTAGAGGGGACCGAGACTGGGTCTGTGATAAACCTTATTTCACTCTGGTCTCAGAATCAAGGGATGGTAAAGTAGCATCAACAGCTGTAAAAACAAATGAAGTTCTCCCACGTGACGCAAGCCACCTGCTCTCTGGATGCCCAGAGCACAGGAGTTTCTGCATCCCCCGAGTCTTGGTGAACACCCATCATGGCCAAATATAGCAGGGTCTGGCTTTCCTGCCATAGTGCATTTGTGAATAGTCCTTCATTCACCCATCTTTTCATTCATTTGATATTTCTTTAAGCTTTGTATCTTAAAAATATTTTTGGTTACATAGATTGCTTTTATGACATTTGAGTCATATTTTTTAAAGTAAGTGTGCCCATCACACAGGTAGTGTTCAGTGTCCCCAGTAAGTAGGTTTTTACCCACTCCCCTTCTCCCCTCCATTGACTTCTGTTAACTTTTACTTCTTTTATGCACATGTGTACTCACTGAGTAGTTCCAATTCAATAGCAAGCACACATGGTATTTGTTTTCCCATTCTTTAGATACTTCACTTAAGATAATGGTCTCCAGTTCTATCCAAATTGTTGCAAAAGGCATTAACTCATCCTTCTGAATAGTTGAGCAGCCCTCCGTGGTATATTTATGACACATTTTGTTAATCCACTCATGAATTGATGGTCATTTGGGTCAACTCCCTATCTTTGCAGCTGTGAATTATGCTGCAATAAACATTCAAGTGTCTTTGGATAAGATGACTTCTTTTCCTTCAGGCAAATACCTAGTAGTGGGATTGCTGGATCAAATAGTAGGTCACCTGTCAGTATTTTGAGGAATCTCCAAACTGTTTTCCAAGAAGCTGTACTAATTTCCAGTTCCACCAACAGCCACCTGATCTTTGACAAAACATACAATATACACTGGAGAAAATTCCTTTTCAGTAAATGGTGCTAGGAAAATTGGATACTCACATGGAGAAGGATGAAACGATACCCATATTCTTTCCATCTCGCCACCTGCAAAAATTAATTCAAGATGGGCAAAGGACTTAAATGTAAGGCATGAAACCACAAGAATTCTGGAAGAAAATGTTGGAAAAACTCTTCTAGATATTGGCCTAGGTAAAGAATTAGAAAAACAATACCAATGGCAATCACAGCAACAGCAATAATAAATAGATGGAAGTTCATTAAATTAAAAAAGTTTCTGCATGGCCAAGGAAATAATTAACAGAGCAAATAGACAACCCACAGAATGGGAGAAAATATTTACAAGCTGTACATCTAATAAAGGACTAATAACCAGAATCTACAAAGAACTCAAGCAAATCAGCAAGAAAAAAAAAAATCAAACAACCCTATTAAAAAGTGGGCAAAAGACATGAAAGGAAGCTTTTCAAAGAAAAATAGACAAATGGCCAATAAACATATGAGAAACTGCTCAGTGTCACTAATCATCAGGGAAATGCAAATTAAAACCACAGTGAAATACCACCCTGCCCCGGTCAGAATGCCCTTTATTAAAAACTCCAAAAACATTAGATGTTGACATGGATGCAGAGACAAAGGAATGCTCTGTGATATTTATTAAGCAAGCTACTACTGCCGGGCGTACATTTGTATGCATTGTAGAATACAGCAGTGGCAAGAGAAAAACGTCTGGGCCTTCCTGGACCCCACGTTCTGTGTGTGGGTCTGTCTGTATCTGTATCTATCTATAGGGAGATGCAGACAGTAAGCGTAATATGTAAGTAAAGTGCATGAGACATTACGAAGTAATAGATGTTATGGAAAAATAAAATACAGTGAGGGAAATAATACCCTGTTTCCCCAAAAATAAGACTGTGTCTTATATTAATTTTTGCTCCCAAAGATGCGCTAGGTCTTATTTTCAGGGGATGTCTTATTTTTCCATGAAGAAGAATAAGGTACACATTTATTGTTCACTGTGTTGCATCCGCTCTGATCCTCATGTTCTTCTACATGCATCTGCGAAAGTCTCCTCCTCTCTCCCACCCCGCGCTCACCGCTCACTCCGACCTCTGCTCTGCCTCCACACAGCAGTGACGTCAGGACTCCGCCTAATTTCACTGGTTGCTAGACGCCAGTCGGGGCGGACCTAGCAACCAGTTTACCGTAAATTAATTTTCATTCCGAGACATAGCCTGGGGGGGGTCTTATTTTGGGGGGATGCCTTATATTTCATCCAGAAGGAAATCTGTAAGTAGGTCTTATTTTCAGAGGATGTCTTATTTTCAGAGAAACACGGTACCTGAACAAAGAGATTACAGTCCTAAGTAGGTGATCGTGGAGGGTCTTGTCAAGTAGTATCTGAAGGAGGACTTGAGAGCGGTAAGGAAGTGAGCCATGCTGCTGGGGAAGGGATAGTATTCCAGTCTGAAGCAACAATACAGGTAAAGACCCTGTGGTGTGATTGTGCCTGGTGTGTTGACGGCCAGCAAGGAAGTCATACTGGTTAGAATAGAATGAGGATGAGGGATAAAACCAAGAGACACTGCCAGAGATGTCACTCTGGGAGAGCAGATTAGACAGGACTTTGAAGCCTTGGAAGCCACCAGAAAGCTTTGAGCAGAGAACTGCTTGACTGCACATAACTCATGCAACTATAGTGTGTTAGGACTGGCCGGAGATGTGTGTGAGTAGAGACTTGCATTCTCCCTGCACTGTCCTTTCATATCATCTCAGTTATTGAAGGTATAAAAGACTTGGGCCATGGCAGAGAAACACACTTGTCTTTACTGAGCATTTACTATGTGCCAAGCACCAAGCTAGGGTCTCAGTTCAGCAGCAAAATCAATCTGTCAGGTTTCAGTGGCAGAAAGAGGTGAACGCACATGGACAGTTACCAAATGGTAAGCTACCGTTTAAAAAAAAAAGTCCCCTACATGAAGAAAAGATAGACATTTAAGATGCTATATATCCTAATTACCCTTGTTTGATAATAGCACATTATGTGAATACATCAAAATATCACATGTACCCCAGAAATATGTACATCTATTATGTACCAAGAAAAAATACAAGGTCTCCAGCCCTAGAGGACATTTTGTAAGGGCACTATGGCTGTTTGCACCCCTGTCTGCAGAAACCTTCATGAACAGGTGGGGCACACGGCAAAGAGATGTGAGTTCCATCAGAGCTGAAAAGTGCTGGGAATGTGCCTACAGCGGCCTGCTGTCACAGTGCCCTCTGCACAGGGAAGGCAAGATTATCTGAAGCTGGGTTGTTTATTTCTATTTCTTTTTTAAGCTTTAATGAGACGAAATTGATGCACAAAACAATGCATGTATTTAGTGCATGCATTTTGATGAATTTGGACATGTGTATATACCTGTGATACTTCCACCACCATGAAGGTACTCTCCGTATCAGCCTTTCCCACATTCTCATTGTTTTCTTTCATGGCTTTGTTCCATTTTGTTGTTTGGTTTTATGGTAAGAGTACCTGACATACTTCATGGAATGCAATACCATATTGTTAAGTGTAGGTATTATATTGTACAGCTGGTCTCTAAAACTTACTTGACTTGTATAACTGAAACTGTATGCAGGGTTTGTTCAATTCTGTGGCAACTCCCCACAGGAAAGAGCTCTGATGTGGGAGGAAAGGAGTTATAGGTTGCATTAAAGCAAGCCATTGACAGAGTGGCAGGGTTGTGCGTGTGTGGCTGTGGCTACCACTGCAGGCGTGTCGGGAGGGGGTGTGTGCCTGGCTGTCATGAACTGCACTGTACCATTTGAGAGTGAGTAGGATACTGGGGCAAACGAAGGTCAAAATGAGCTTGTGTAGGTTCTCATTCTTGATGCAATCGGATAAAAACTCTTCATGTCTTAACACAAAGTAAATTATGGGTCCTAGGGACAAACTTTGCAAAACCGCCAAATCACATAAGTACATCTTACCAGAAGACTCTGGAAAAGAAGGCTGGATGGCCTTCTTTTGGAGCAAACTTTCTGGCGTTTGCAGAGAACATATGCCTTTCCTGAGGGAATTCTATTAGTTGGGAGTGAAAAGAACTGTAGCCCAGGATCCACAAAACTCCTAAAGGAAATTAATAAATTATTGTCCACGGTTGTGGAGGAATTTGAGGAAATAAGGAAGGTGCTTAAAGATGAAGGAGAGGCAAATACTATTGCCAGTTTTACTATTTTAGAGAATTTCAAGAGCCAGGTATTGATCAAAAACAATATTCTAGATGGATTCTATTAATATAATAGACGGGTATATGAGGACTTAGAAAAGCAGGTGTCTTTGGTATCTTGTATGAGTTCACCAAAAATAAATCACACCGCACTTAATTCCTTGTTTGATGGATATACTAGACCCATCACTCTAATATTGCACAATTAAACCCAGGTTTCAGTAAAGCCATTGACAAAATCAAACATGAAAGTCTTCAGAAAATGTTCAGTTATTCCATTCTCTACTTGAGTACATATAAATTGTTAGATGAACATAGTCAAGTGTCAATTTAGACATTGGAGAGAAGTATATCAGTATTTGAATGAAGACATTTGGGTAAAGGACCCTTTATATCAAGATAACCTGTGACTCCAAGACTCTTTTCTAATAACTATGTTATCGTCACTAATCAGGGCTACAAAAGCTTAGGAAAAGATGGTTAATTAAAGTGATTTTACACCATGTCATTGTTCCACGTGACCTCGACATTCTTGTATAATCTAGTTGTATAAGGAATGCTTTAAAAATAAGAGAGTTGTATAATTTACCCACTGATGTTAGTATCCAACACCCCCACCATCTTGTTTAATCCTGGCCATAGTGAAGAAATACATCAACATATAGGCTTTGTTCTAAAATAGAAAAAAGTAATCCCTATAATTGAGTGAGACCATTCTAGGATTCTCTACCCATCTGTGCCCCATTCACCTCAAAATCTGGCAGTATTCTAGATGGCAAAAAGTTTCAATGTCTGGGCAGCACCTGTGACTCAAAGGAGTAGGGCGCTGGCCCCATATGCCGGAGGTGGCGGATTCAAACCCAGCCCTGACCAAAAACTGCAAAAAAAAAAAAAAAAAAGTTTCAATGTCCACACATTTGCAGATAGGCTTTCAAAAGTTCTCAGTTAAGAAGGATTATCACAAAATTAACGACACCACTTTATGGCAACTTAAAGGAGACAAAAGATCATATTTACCTTGTGTAATGCTTTGTCTTTCTTATTAGATTTGGAGCTTGATCTTTACGTAAGATTCTACTATATCATTTGCATTAGCTGTGTATGCACTATCACAGAAAAATGGGCGAAGATTTCCCTCATCCCCGAAAAGGGAAACCAGTTAACATTTACAAGGTGTTTGCTAAAAAGAGTACACCATACCGGAGCCTTCCCTGACAAAGGTCAGAACTTATGTCCACCAGAAGCAGCCCTGTGTCCAAACGGAAATCCTTTCCTCCCCCACTTAGGTTCTTGTTGCTCTAAGTTATTTATGGGAGCCAGGACCATGGATGTTGCTGTCAAATGACTAGTCTTAACAGATCTAATATAGGTCAAGTTCTATCAGATAATTTCCAATGCCTCCACTGATCAAAACCCTTAGAAAGACATCTGAAATGAAAGTTCACCCAGGTGCTCATGGCCAACAACTATGCCCTTGGCTTAACTACAGGGGTACATCTCTAGAAGATTTGTAGAATTTTATTAAATGTATCAAACCCTGATGTTCTATGACAAGAGGATTTCCTTTATCAGTCATAAGAGTAGAAATGTCTGGGACCTGTTATTCAGTGGGAAGCAAAACTCCTCCAACTGGAAAGCAATTCGCAGACTGACACTTCAGCAATTTTTATCATGGGTTTGAATGAAACATGCCTTTATAAAACAAAAGACAGTATATCTTATATCATGTCCTGTCTAGAATTTGAAATGGAACAGCAACAGCAGAAAATACTAGTTTTCTGAGCCTGATCTGCTCAGAATTAAAGGATCAAGGGGGGGTGGGGGAGGGTTCCTCCCATTTAAACAGGGAGAAAGTGTAGTACCCTGAACAAATTCTATTGATTATCATTCATGATTGCTAAGGCCATAAAGGCCCATGTGAATACAGTCCCTGGAAAGTTATACTGGGAAGAATAGACATATGGACATCCCAGAGGAAGGGGGGGGGGAGCATTTTTTTTCCATTTGCCTAACCCAGAACTTTCCATATTGAGTAAAATTTTCCATCCTTGTGCATCTCCAAAAATGAAAATAAAAAATTGTAAAACAGCTTTCTGAGCACAGTGCAAGCAGAGGAGCAGGGTACGGCTGAGTGGCGCGGACTTCTGGGAAGCAGAGTGGGGCTGTGGAGCTCCCGAGAAGCTGGGGAGCAGCCGTAAAGCTGCGGGAGACTTCCCTGTCCTCGGATGCATTGAGGTGAATGCATCAGGCTTCTGTGCTTTTTTTAAAAAGTGCCAATTCTAGGCGATTTTTTGCTTTGTAAAATAAGGCTATCAGAAAAGAAGAGGAGTGGTGGAATGTTTCCTCCTGTTGTCGGTGTCTGTGGTAATCGACAGGAAATCTGGCTGTCTTCAACAGAAAGGGTGTGGGAATCACCAGGAGATTGGAAGAGATGCTTTTGCAAGGAGCCTGGGAGAAAATTCTGGCACGTACCCTCCCCAATCTAATCTGCAATGCAGTGCTTTAAGAGAGCCAGGCACCGCAGTAGAATCCTGTTAACCCAAATATTGCACTGTTTTCTTCCCTTGGTAAACTCTGGGTCTCAGGAGAAAAATGATATCCTCTCTATAGGAATTTGTTCTCTAGTAATAAGAATAGGTTTACAGATATTTATCTGTGTTGTCTTTGCTACCCAGGTAGACATTTTCAAGGCAGCTCACGAAAGTTAAGTAGGCACTCATTCATTTAATAAATTATAATTAAGCAGCTCCCATGTATCGGGCACAGTGCTTGGCACAGCTACAATAAAAATATTGCCTCTACTCTAAAATTCTACTTAAACTGCAACAAAGAGCTTTAGTTTTCCCAGGTCATCCCGGGATTCCAATCCCACAGCTCCTAGAGCAGTAATTCTCAGCCTTCTGATATTTCAATAGTATGTAATTATTAGGTGTTGTGAATCACGTCATTTCTAAAAGTACTTGAAGAGCTCGTCTTATAAAAAATTATTTGGTTTAGAGCTTTATGGTAGCTTTCTGGATGGCTAAAAACATTCTCAAATACTGAAATCTAAACGATCACTCTACACGTGTCTTTTTGGGTCCTTCTAACATTTGTCATGTCTATTAACTCAAATGAGTCAAAGCAATTGTTCTGACACTTGAAATTTTACCTTTAATGTTTCCTAGGAAACATCGCTGATACTCACCCCTGCCTCTCTCTTGGGGCCATTTAAAGAGAAAGTAATCTGGAAAGCAACTGTGAATATACAGAATTACCCAGTGCCTTGACGTTTTCCATTTTCTCTTCTGGCGTCCAACTCAATAGCTGTCACTGTTACCTCTACAGGAACTTGGTTCTTACATGGCAACTTGAGTGGCATTGAGCTTTGCTAGAAGGCCACAACATCTTTGTTAGGAATGATATGCAAATTTTTCCAAGAGATTATGGTCTCAAGTTTTTATTCTAAAAGCAAGCAAACCTACAAAACAAATTTCTTCCTAAATCAAATATTAACAGGTGGTGAAAATGAATTACCTGCTAGCTTTTGTCTCAGTTGACAGTTTTTCTGGGATAAGGTTGATTATTTTTGTGATTCCTCATGGAGAAGGTCAGATCTGTTTGATTAAGTGAAAACTAGCATAAGAAGATTGTATAAAAAATATTATTCATATCAAGTCATTCCTTTTAGAGACTAAAGAAGATTTGTCTTACCGAGGGGGAAATTCAGACACTTTTTGAGTACCAAAAATCAAGTTTTGAATCCTGGATGAGAATTCCCATATTTTAGAGGAGCAATTAATCTCAAAGAGAAAATAACATGGCCACGCACTGTGTGTGATCAGAAAAGAATTTGGATTATATCTTCTAGAAACGAAAGCTCAAACTCTTATGCAATAGGACACAAACCCTTAATTGTCAGTGGTTTCCTTTTAAACAAAGGACTTAACAGTGGTTGTCACCTGGGAATCCCGTGATAAAACACACACACACAAGCCTCTGTTGCATGCTTTCTGATTCCAGAGATTTGAGGTAGAGCTACAGAATTTCCCTCTTTTTTTTAACTTTCAAATTGATAATGAGGGTACAAATGTTTAGGTTAGGTTGTTTTCATTTCCAAGGTAAAGTTCAAGTTGTAGTTGAGCCCTTCACCTGGGAGGCATGCTGAACACCCTCCCATTGTGCACATTGAGCAAGCTGCCCGCTAATCACCCTCCTTCCACCTCCCTCCCTCTTCCTTCCTCTCCCCTCCTCCCCACTAGACTATACTTGTGTTTTTCTTTCCTGTGGCCATGCAGTTGATTACATATTGGTTTCTTGTTAGTATTGAGTACATTGGATACTCCCCCCCCCATTCTTGTGATACTTTGCTAAGAAGAATGTGTTTCACCTCTATCCAGGTAAACACAAAAGATGTAAAGTCTCCATCTTTTCTTAGCGCAGAGTCGTACTCTATGTATGGTATACATAGATCACAGTTTGTTAATCCATTCACGGGTTGATGGGCACTTGGGTTGATTTCACATCTTGGCAGTTGTGAATTGAGCTGCAGTAAACATTCTATTGCCAACATCCTTCTGGTAAAATGATCTTTTCTCCCAGTAATAGGATGAAGAAATCAAATGGAAGGCTGACTTTTAGTTCTTTGAGGATTCTCCATACTTCTTTCCGCAGAGGTTGTATTAGTTTGCAATCCCACCAGCAGTGCAAAAGTGTTCCCCATTTCTCCACATCTATGCCAGCATCTGCAGATTCAGGATTTTGTGATGTGGGCTAATCTCACTGGAGTTAGCTGATATCTCAGAGTGGTTTTGACATGCAATTCTCTGATGATTAGGGATGATGAGCAATTTTTTTATTGTTTGGGGTTCATTAAGGGTATAAAGAATTAGAGTGCACTGATTGCAGTTGTTAGGTAAAGTCCCTCTTGTAATTGTGTCCCTCCCCCAAGATACCATGACCCCCCATTCCCTCCCCCCTCCCTCTCCCTCATCCCTCATTCCCCAACCCCACCCCTTGTATTAAATCAGATGATGTGGTTTTTTGGCCATTTGTCTGTCATCTTCAAAGAAGTTTCTGTTCAGGTCTCTGGCCCACTTATAAACGAGCTTGTTTCTTCTTTTCTTGTCGATTAATTTGAGTTCTTTACGTTTTTAAGAAGCTCCACAAGTGATTTCTGTGCTCATCCTCAGTTGAACCACCACACAACATGCTATTCTAACTTTATCTGGACTGGAAAATGAGAAGAACTCGGCCTATGACATCTGATTAATAATCCAGAAATATGCCATGGAGAACATGATTTTTTTTTTAATTAGGATCTTTTGAAGAAGAAAAATATAGTATGCAATGATAAGGATTTCTTAAGAGAGTATGGGGTAAGCAGAACCAGGGTTAAGAGGAACATTAACCAATACTGAAATTATTCATTACCATGAATAGTATAATCAGCTCAATTTCCCACCTCTGAGGAATATATATGTATATTTATATTTATATTTTTAAAAGCCCACCCATAATAGGCATAATGTATTTATTTAATGTTTAATTATATGTATTGAAACCAGTAGTCTTCTTAAAGAATAGAATAAGGACTTTAGGAGCTTTTCTCTTAGATAGAAAATCATCTATATTAATCCTTACAGGGTTTATAAAGTGTTATAGACAAGAAAGTTGTTATATCCACTCCAGAAAATATAGTTACTTGCTAGAACATTCATTGAGAGCTTTACTGGATGAATTGGACAAATTATAAATTCCAGAGAGCTGGGCATTGCAGGGAAGTAAAGTTTTATTTTAAAACAATGTCAGAATCACGAAACAATATTCTCAATGTAGACAATGGGTTGAGTTCCAAAAGTTTATTTCTTAGCAAGTCTGTGAAATTATAACAAGGTTATTTATTTGTAAATTATAAAAGCATACCCAATGAAAGTTTGTAAAGGAAGTCACAATGTAATTGAAATGTCATATAAGTATCTGAAAATTACTGAAAATATGTCTATAATTTACAGGTGCCCATTGTGGGCACAAAAGCATTGCTGGAAATGTCAGGCAGAAAGTTACATTTTAACTTCATATATGTGCTATACTCTAAAGGCGCCCTGAGTAGATTATTTACTCAGTAAACTGTATTGATAATGATCTGTATTAAATGTTTAGAGGAAGATTACTGAAGAGACTCAAAAATAAATGGCTAAGTATTTTTTAAAAACCTTTTAAAGTAGTGGTTCTGAAACCTCAATTAGTAAGCAGCTGAGGAGCTGCTTAAGAATGCAGATTCCACCCTGTAATTGCAGAGATTCAGACTCAGAAGGTCAGAAATTGGAAGGTCTGTATTTTTAACAAATAGGTCGTAAGAGGCAGTAAAAATTTGTCCACAACTGTTATGCTTTTTACTTGTTGTCCCAGTATAATTTTTAAGGACACCCACTTCCACTCTCGGTGTTCTAGTTGTGGATTAAGTATAGCCAACTGAAGTTTAGAGTACCTAGAATTCCCTCACGTCTCCCAAGTTATAAACAATGATGCTTCTGGAATTCTGAGGACACACCCACCCCCAGAGTCACTGGTACCTTTGCTGTGCGGTGCTCATGGAGCCATCTCCTAGAAGCTCACAGGAAACTCAAGCATTGTAGAAACCACTCTGAAAGTAATGTCCCCTGGAATTTCCATGTTGGAGAATTCTCAGAGTCCTGGGGATTTTTCCCCACCAAGTTCTTAATTTTCGTACTCTGGTGTTATAGTCATCTTAGGAGTTCATTGCAAGCAAAAGAGAAAGGAGGAATGAGAGCGCCCTTGCAGGAAGCAGAATATATGGGGATAATGACGAGAAGTGGGCAGGGTCCTCCCGGAGGAAGAGGAGACTGTACAGTGGCCCCCGTGGACGCCCAGGATGACGGGGCAAAGAACTGGAAATACAGAACTTCTGGGATGGGAATTATTGGGGGGGAAAGTTATTAAAAATGAGGTTCAGTCATAGAAGAAACTGTTAACTATTTTTTGGTTAGTTAAGAAAACACATGAAAATATTGCTGTGAACAGTAAAGACTTAGGAACCATTGGGGACTCGATAAAAATAGAACCAAGAGAGGGGACAGCAAAACAAAAGGCAAAACAAGGCCAAACAAACCCGCATCTCTAAACAAGGAGAGGAAGCTTAGCAGGTGAGAGCAGGCTGGGGCTGCATCCGGAAGGAGGACGAAGACGAGGACCACAGCCTGGAAAGGGTGACTTTTCTGGGGGCTGGAGGGAGGTGGCACCGTTCTAAAACCATTTCTGAGATTAAATGAACTTGCTGGGAAATACTTTTGTCTTCTAATTGGTACTGCCTTTATTCTACAAAATGAGGCAGCTTCAATCCTATCTACACTGCCAAGATCCTATCAGTCTTGTCACCACTACTAAACAGCAAAGCAGAAATGTTTTCCTTTAATATTTTATTCATCTTCAATGATAAATTAAAAAGTTCAAGTCCTGCCAATCCACCATTTAGTTTAATATGCATGAAAAGGCTCGGCACCCGTAGCACAGTGGTTACGGCGCCAGCCACATACACCGAGGCTGGCAGGTTCAAACCCGGCCCAGCTAAACAACAATGACAACTACAACAAAAAATAACCTGGCATTGTGGTGTGCGTCTGTAACCCCAGCTACTTGGGAGGCTGAGGCAAGAGAATCGCTCATGCCCAAGAGTTTGTGGTTGCTGTGAGCTATGACGTCATGGCAGTCTACTGAGGGCCACTTGTCCTACAGCACTTTGTTAACTGTCCCCTTCCCCCATTAAACTATGACATTTATTTACAAAAAGTAAAATGGGCTATTTGTATATTTCGTTCTAGGCTGTCTCTTCCTCCCTGGATGTGCCTGTCTATTTTATGATGCTGCCTTATCATCCTAATCATACTTTATATTTTGACTAAAAATAATCTTTTAAAACAGTCTCTATCTAGTAAGAATAAGTGATTTTACTTCATTTGGAGAAAGAGTTCTCACCAAACTTCACCTGCAAAATAGGCTAGTTCAGAGTTCTAAGTAACCAAGTGAAGACCTTTCATAGATGTGTGTTTTAGGCACTCTTTTTGTTTTGGAGAAGTATTTCACTTGAAAGATGTAATGTTCCAAACCCACATCATTAAGAGAATAAAGGCTTACTGGTGGCTTTTCTGTTAATTATTTCTGATCTCCTTTCATGCTGTGACACAGACACTGATGGAGGCACAGGCTTTTCTTTTCCTGAGTGATTAGCACATACATTGAACCATGACCAGTAATTCTCATGACCCTTGAAATTGTAATGTATGGGAATATTGCTACAGTGTTATTTTAAGACAGATGTAAATTGCTTTCTCCTAATCTTTCCAGTGACATATCTTGAAAATGCTTAGCTTTCGGGTTAATTCTACACTACCTAGTTCAGGGGTCCTCAAACTGAAGCCTGCGGGTCACAAGAGGCGGTGTGATTGTATTTGTTCCCGTTTTGTTTTTCTACTTCAAAATAAGATATGTGCAGTGTGCATAGGAATTTGTTCATAGTCTTGTTTTTGTTTTTGTTTTTTTTTTTAATTATAGTCCGGCCCTCCAACAGTCTTAGGGACAATGAACTGGCCCCCTGTTTAAAAGGTTTGAGGACCTCTGATGGTGAAGGTTGAGTCTTCCTACTGGATGAAGAGGTCATCACTTTCATCTGTGTGGAAGAAGGGTCATAGTCAGAAGTGGTTTCAAGGGAGGTGCCTGTGGCTCAGGGAGTAGGGTGCCAGCCCCATGTACCAGAGGTGGTGAGTTCAAACCCGGCCCTGGCCAAAAACTACAACCAAAAAAAAAAAAAAAAAAATGAAAAAAGAAAAGAAATGGTTTCAAATTCACAGAGCCTCTAGTAGCTAAGCCAAGTTGTGAGTCCACATCTCTTGAATCATTTCAATACTCTTTCAACCCTGTCCTCAAAAGTTCCCTTCCTTTCCATGCTAAGATTTCATTGATTCATTGAGGCAGTGTCATAGAAATTCATCATTATTCAGGAGATACATGTGTATTTGCTCATATTGGAAAATAAAAATACCACACAGTTCAGTCTGAACCAGTAATAGTTATGGGAGTATTGAATAAGAACAGAGGTTTTCTTCCAAAAGTGTCCTCACCAAGTATGTATATGAGTTCAACATTTCTATGATCAAAACATTTGTGTTTTTTATGAATTAAAACCTAAGGGATAATAAACGTTGGCAAGGGTATGGGGGAAAGGGAACCTCAGTACATTGTTGATGAAAACGTAGATTGATTCAGCCATTGCAGAAAGCAGTATGTAAATCCCTAAACACATTATAAATAGAGCTGCTGTATGACCAGCACTCCCTCTTCTGGATCTACCCAAAGGATGTGAAATCAGCACCTCATAAAGAACCCGTGTTCTTTGCACCATTTTCCACAATGCCCAAGATAAGAAAACAACCCAAAATGTCCATTGACAAAAAAGTACATTAAAAAATGTCATGCGTATATATTTAAAAAATAATTTTGAACTTAAAAAGGAAGGAGATTCTGCCATTTGCTCCAAGACTGATGGACCTGGAGGATGTTATACTAAGTTAAATACACAAGGCACAGAATGAAAAATATTGCATGACGTTGCTTATGTTTGTGGAATATTTAAAAAAAAAGAGCTCAAATACACCAAGCTAGAGAATGAAATAGTGATTCCTCCAAGTGAGGAAGGGAAGGGGCTGGGGAAATGTAGGTCACAGGATCCAAAGGGTGTGAAATGAACAAACCCAGGGATGCAACGTACAACACGAGGACTGACGTTAATAAAGTTGTATTAGGAATTTTCTAAATAAGATTTTGATTTTATGTGCTCTTGTCATAAAAAAAAGTAGCTACGTGAGATGAGAGATATGTTCCTCGGGTTCACTACTGTCTATATGTTCCTATAACATCACGTCGTAAACCTCAAATACATAATATAATGTATTTTTTTTTAAAGAATTTGCATTTTGATCTTTATTTTCCCCTAGACATTTAAAAATATGTGAAAAAAATATACTTTATCCACAGGCAGATTTTCTATATCCATTTAACTGTGTCTCCAGAGAACATTTACCAACAGAAGCTAAACATATGGACTTTCTAAAATTAAGAAAACTTTTTTGGAATTTGAAGAGACTTTTGAATAGGGCTGGATGCAACAAGCCATAGTGAATTATTCAGAGACAGGAGATCAAAGCAATAGAGGAAACAATTTTGTGCTGCAGAAGCAAAGCTCCGTAATTGATATGTGATGATATTCAGGATAGTTTAATTTGGTGGCCTGGAAGAGAATCAAGCGAATTGAAGAAATTCATATAAATATTTCTCTCTTCTCTTTTAAATTAAAGCTATCTGCTAATTTGAATATGCCACCTGTGCTTTACTCCAGTGTTCAACGGTTTCTTTTTATAAATTGAGAAAATGCATCTAATTTCCCAAATATTCCCCATTCTCTAGAATTAAAAATGTGTGTATAATTTAATATCCTTATGGAATTGAATATCTAAAATAGAAAAATTCTAACACAGACCTTATGAACATCCTTGAGATATTTTAAATCTTCTAGACATTTTAAAATTGAAACAATAACATTTCAATGGGGAAAATTTCAAACAAAAGGTAAAGCTATAGAAACACAGTCAGATCTTAAATCACTTGAAAGAAAAATGTAGGTGTAAGGGAAAACGTTACAGGGAGTAAGATTTAATGGTTGCAAGAGAAATAGACAAAAACTAATAGTGTTCTGTACAGAAAATAGCTTTGGGGTAGACAAAAGAGAAATGAGCCGTGGTACTGTGTGGGGTTTTAAAAATAAAGAAAACAGAAACAGGAATATCAGGGGAAGAGCAAGAATTAAAGAGAAAATTAAATCAGAGGATAGTATATAAAGGGTCCGAAACATTTTTCTTGATTAATCTGATGGGAAATCAAACACTAAGTAAAATTTTCCAAAATAATAATAATGATTGTTGGCCAACATCAGCTTGTGTCCATGGATAAAGGCTAGGACAGGCAACACCGTGGTGGCTGAGGTGGGGAGACAGTCTGCACTGTGGCTCAGGTCCAGACCTGGGGCCCTTGGAACCATGCTGAGAACCAGGCAGTTGAAAAGGATATTTTCAGTCTGCCCAAACTCTTGCCCCCTAACAGAAACCCAGAGTCTTGAAGCAACAGTGTCCCAGGCTAAGCCAAAGGTTCATCCTGCACCTATTTTGGGTCTCTTATGATAAGTAGGTTCAAAGATTTACTTCACTGAATGAAGTAAAATGTGATCCAAGTCTCAAAGCTGCAGATGCTGGCATGGATGTGGAGAGAAGGGAACACTTTTACACTGCTAGAGTATTAAAACAAATACAACCTTTTTAGAAGGAAGTATGGAGAATCCTCAAAGCACTCAAACTAGACCTCCCATTTGATCCTGCAATCCCATTACTAGGCATCTACCTAGAAGGAAAAAAAAAAATCCTTTTATCATAAGGACATTTGCACTAGACTGTTTATCGCAGCTCAATTTATAATTGCCAAATAGTGGAAACAATCTAAATGCCCACCAATCCAGAAATGGATTAACAAACTGTGGTATAAGTATACCATGGAATACTACTCAGCCACTAAAAAAGATGGAGACTTTACATCTTTTGTATTAACCTGGATAGAGGTGGAACACATTCTTCTCAGTAAAGCATCACAAGAATGGAGAAGCAAGAATCCAATGTACTCAATTCTGATATGGAGGCAGGAGATGAGCTAATACAAGGTGGGGTAGGGGAATGAGCAAGTGGGAGAGCGGAGGAGGGAGGAGGTGGGAGTTGCAGTGTAGGGCACACCTCTTGGGAGTGGGCACAATTACAAGAGGGACTTGACCTAACAACTGCAATCAGTGTAACCTAATTCTTTGTACCCTCAATGACTCCCAAACAATAAAAAAAAAAAAAGAGAGAGAAAGAGAGTAAAATGTGATCATTGATGGGAACCATCCCAGGTTGTTTCTTACTGTTGAATGTGACTGCATTTCTTCAATGTAGAGTCATATCTTCAATAAGAAAATATATGAATCCCTTTGTCAAATACAACTCCACTTTGGTTTTTTTATTACTTGAATTGCATGGTATAATACAAGCACATTACTGCCACTAATTTGTGATACACCTTAATTGCCAAAATACTATTTAACCAGAAAGCCAATCTGATTATTATTTATAATACTAAGTCTAAGAATTTGTTATGATTTTAGATCTCACACATGACAATGCCAATCAAATGATTGAGCTTGGAGCTGAAAAGGGCCTTTAACTGGATTTCTTTTATCCTTCTCATCTTACAGTTTGAGGAAGTAAAACCATAAAGCTTAAATCTGTTCAGTGTTACACAGTTAATGACACAGATAGAAACAGAACCATCTGCCATAGCATAGAGTGTTTATACTGAATATTCTAAGAATTACATTTTTATTACTGCTGCCTGTAAACTATTCCCTTACCTACCATCCTTCACCTGACTATTTAATAACGTGTAGACATTCATAAATTTAAGCCCTTTCATTTATAATGACTCACAGAACGGAGAGGTTCGTGTGTACGTGGGTCTGATAAATCACTGACCACTTTGCACTCATTCTTCCTCTCCTATTCCTCACCTCTTTCCTGGACCTCCTTCTCTTCTTATTCAAACGCCCTTGAACTCTAAATTGGGTTGTCTGGAATCTCTGGATGACTTCCGAAGCGAGGAGCTGAAAGAGGATAAAAATGAACATGAGTAACCACTTATATATAAAGTGGTGAGTTGAATGTGACTTGATACTCACTCTGCGAGCAGCACTTCAGCAGGTGCGGCGTTTCACTGGCTTCGTCCCAGCTGACCCCTCAGGACACTGTGGGCGGAAGAGACACACAGTGTTAGACCCTTGGAAGGAGGAACAAGGAGAGAGGCCGGCGGGAGGAAGCTCCCCCACAGGGCCCAGGCCCGTGACTCCAGATGGGGCCATGCTGAGGTTCTGCACAGCTTGGCTAGCTGTGCTAAGGAGTTTGGAACTTTATCCCTATGAAAGGTTTAAAAAAGGAAAATGACTAGTCTAGATTTGTGTTTGGAAAATTCCTTCTGGCTTTAATGTAAGAAATGGACAAAGCATGCAATGTTTGTGATACCCCCACCACGACATTCATATTGAAATTCTCATTCCCAGTGGCACGGTAGGACGAGGTGGGGCCCTTGGAAGTAGTTGGTCATTCAGGTGCAGCCCTCATCAGTGGGGGTAGAGCCCTTCTAAGAAGAGGCTACCGAGCTCGCTGCTTGCTCTTTCCATCATATTAGGATATAATGAGATACTGGCAATCTGTAACCCAGAAGAGAGCTCTGGCCACCAGGACACAACCCTCTGGCTCCCTCGTCTCAGACTTCCAGCCTCCACAACCAGGAGGAATAAGTTTCTGTTGTATATAACCCAGCACTTCGTGACATTTTTTTATAGGTCAGCCCAAACTGACCAAGACAAGCGGAGGGGGGCTGAGTGGTACATTAAGACCAGTGTTTAGAAGGGTGCCTGAAAAATAGAAGGTGACAGATGAGTAACTGCTGGGTATGGACAGCCGCTGAGAGACCAGGGATGATGCTGTTGCAGAAACCCAGGCAGGAGGTTAGCTGTCATGCGCTAGGGGTCAGTGTCCCATGCAAGTCTCTGACGCTGACCCAGAGGGCACAATCAGGATTATGTCTGAATCCAGAGCAAAGACAAAGCTTTCAATTGTGTTTGTCTAGAAAGCACTTCACTTTTAGGGGTTCCTTGTCCTTAAAGATGTTGCACTCTTTCATCACTGAAGTTGTGCTACTTCTGAGCTGGCAGTTTTGCTGATGGCCTCTTGCTCCATAAGGCTCGCCCATTTGTTTTCTATTTCCTCTTTTGGCAGTGCACATTTCTGCTATCATTCTTCACTGTGAGGTTCAAACACATGCGTTTTCTAATTGCTAACAACCGAGAGAGGAAGAGATCATAAAACAAACACGCAGGAGTAAGCAGGTGCATGCCTGGAGGGTTATTGCAGAGGATTTCTCTTAATTGATGGCATTATCATCCCAAATGTTGACAAGCCAAGCTTGGATAGGCTCCAATATATCACACCTACTGTCATTCAAACTAGTTAACCATTTGGGGAAAGTATGTGTTCTGGCAACACGGGACTGTATGCATATAGGAAAAACATACTGCGTATGTTAATCTATAACTGTATTATAATAACCATGAATTAATTAGATCTATTAACTAAATATACAGATACTTCTACCAGGAAATAAAGCTTTCTACCTCCTTGTTAACCCAGACTCCTTCTTGTTGAATTTCAGAGGTATTTTTGATTTCCCAGCATTGACAGCCACTGTTTGCCTTTTTTGCTGAAATTATTAGTTTGCAGCCTCAGGTAATGCAGAATACTCAGGTTTCATCATCATACTGATGTGGGTATAAATTCATCCCGTGGGACACTTCAGCTTGGTGTCCTTGGTCAAGTTCTCCCGTTTTTCTGAGTCTGACATTCTCCTCTTATAAGTAATATTCACAATCTCAAGAAGTGCTTCTGGGAGCTTAATAGATTGTTTATGACTTTTAAAAGTCTAACACAATTTCAGACAGTGTTTGATGAGAAGTCGGGAAACAAGATTGGAGGGCAAGGGCATATGATCTAATGGTAATAAACTAGGGGAACTTGGCACTGTGTTTGTGCAAACTCTTCTGTGTCCCTGTGTCTTCAGAAATAAAGATATTCCTTTCCTCCGGGTGCATGGAGGGCACTCTGGCATGAAGGTGTCATGGCCAGCGTCATGGGAAAAGGGGGAGGGAGATCTTCCTGCTTTGACTGTCTTATCAAATGCTGAGCTGACATATTTGGGTTGGAACTCCTTGAACCCCCTCAATGGAGTCCTTGTACTTGAGGTTCAGAAGCTTGGAGTTATTCACATGGGGATAGCAACTTGGAACAGAGTAACTATGGCATGTGCAGATGGCACTTGGAGAGATTACTCAATCAGTGCAAGCCGGGGAAGAAAGGAATGAGGAACTGGATAAAAGAGGATAATAAAGGTACTAGAGAAAAGCTAGGAAGGATACAGGGACTTGTTTTATTGGTGCATGAAAGGGAAACAGGATGACTTTTAGACTGCAACTATATTTAATGAATTAGATTACTACAAAGAGGTGCTTTGGGGCTGGGGTTACCAGGCTCAGCAGCGGGCTGTCTTTCAGGATGAGTCCACCCTTGTGAACTGAACCTCTTCAGTGCTAATTAGGAGAACTAGGGTGGGAGAGAGAGAGCTGGTCTCACATGTTGGAGGCACTGGCTTTCCACTGACTCATATGCTGTGCCATTCAGCTCTCTCTTCCCCATTTTCAACGTGAAAATACAAATGTAACTGTTATCATAGTAAAAGCAGGTAAAAAAAATAAGTGGCATGAAATAAGAAAATTCCCACAGCTATGATATAAGTAGGATTAAGAGCTTAAAGAACTGAAGGGTAAATCTTGTTGTTGTTGTTGTTTTTTTACTAAGAAGTGTACCCAGTAAGGCTAAATTGTTGGGAGGGTTTCCAGCCATTGGCTGCCCTGAGAGAGCCGTTGGGTTCCTCTTTATCCCCAGGCCTCCAGCCTGGGACTTGGGCAGTCACATATTTACATGCCTGGGGTAGAAGAACTTTTGGAAGAACGCAAGCTAGGCAAGCTTCCTAGTTAAAGGACACACATGAATTCCAGATGAAATCAACAGGAGCTGGCTGGCTACGACACCCTCTCTTCCCCTCTAGAGAGAAGGTTGCCTTTTCTATGACTCTGAATTTAAAAAAGAAAAATATGGGAGAAATTTACAAGAATGATACACAAACCAGAATTAGCACCTTTTAATTGGGGAAAAAAAAAGAAAAAAAAGGTACAGGGGTTGAGTTTACTAGTTAAGAAATGCCAAAAGAAACAACTTAATAATACAGCTTTTTAGGGAAGAAAAAAAAAGTGGCAGTGAAAATGGAATCTATTTTTTTTTCCTACTGAGGCAAAATAAGGAGAAGTAATCAGAGTTGGTGCAGGATATATTTAGATTAGACATGAGGAAGGACTTCTCAGTTATAAGGGATGTCTGTTCTAATTATAAAGGGTGTATAGCTTGACTGCTTAAGATACAGCCTGGTTTCAAGGATATTTTGCCTTTTATTTTTGAAAGCTTAAATAACTATTGATTCTTTCCCCTTAGAGTAGAAGGCCCTCATTTTTGCTCCTTTAAAAATAATGTTTAAAGTAAGAAATGTATGTGTCTGTTCTAAGAACTTGACAATGTAGAGGAAGCACAACAGACCTTTTCCTGTGTGAGGCAGGCCCCACCTGTACACACACAGGCACATGGAATAAATTCTACATACTGATGCAGGCCCCACCTGCACACACACACAAGCACATGGAATAAATTCTACATACTGATGCAAGCCCCACCTGTACACAAACACACAGGCACATGGAATAAATTCTACATACTGATGCAGGCCCCACCTGTACACACACACACAGGCACATGGAATAAATTCTACATACTGATGCAGGCCTCACCTACACACACACACACACAAGCATATGGAATAAATTCTACATACTGATGCAGGCCCCACCTGTACACACACACACACAAGCACATGGAATAAATTCTACATACTGATGCAGGCCCCACCTGTACACACACACACACACAAGCACATGGAATAAATTCTACATACTGATGCAGACCTCACCTGTACACACACATAAGCACATAGAATAAATTCTACATACTAATGCAGGCCTCACCCGTACACACACACACAAGCACATGGAATAAATTCTACATACTGATGCAGGCCACACCTGTACACACACACACACACAGGCACATGGAATAAATTCTACATACTGATGCAGGCCTCACCTGTACACACACACACACACAAGCACATGGAATAAATTCTACATACTGATGCAGGCCTCACCTGTACACACACACACACACAAGCACATGGAATAAATTCTACATACTGATGCAGG
>CAUYPK010040439.1:0-45214 GCA_963574355.1 Loris lydekkerianus | reverse complement strand
ATTAATTTGCATTCCCACCAGCAGTGTAGAAGTGTTCCCTTTTCTCCACATCCATGACAACATCTCTGGTCTTGGGATTTTGTGATATGGGCTAATCTTACTGGAGTTAGATGATATCTCAAAGTAGTTTTGATTTGCATTTCTCTGATGATTAAAGATGAGCATTTTTTCATATGTCTGTAGGCTGTGCACCTGTCTTCAGAGAAGTTTCTCTTCAAGTCTCTTGCCCAGACTGCGATGGGATCCCTTGTTCTTTTCTTGTTTATACATTTGAGTTCTCTATGGATTCTAGTTATTAAACCTTTGTCGGAGACATAACCTGCAAATATCTTCTCCCATTCTGAGTGCTGTCTGCTTGCTTCACTTACTGTGTTCTTGGCTGTGCAGAAGCTTTTTAGTTTGATCAAGTCCCAGTAGTGTATTTTTGAAGCTGCTTCAATTGCCCGGTCCTTCTGTGTTTTCACAACTATGAACTGGGCAGTTTGGGTCTGGTTTCCTGCCAGGTGTAACTGGTTGTCCATGTGTGCTAGTTCTGGTTTAGGTGCATGGCCCAAATGCCTCCATGAACCAGGCAAGTAGTGCAAATGAATGGAGAGGCAGGGGGCTGGGATCGTAAGTGGGGGGTACTCTGAGGACCTGGGGAGACCATGCCCTGTCCATGGGGCAAAGGAACTCATCAACTCTAGACGGTGCTTGCCCAGCTGGCAGGCAGGCCCAGCATCAGGTAGAACAAATTGTGATTGTCCCCCAGATTTAAACATCCACTCAGTATTGTGAAAGGTAACGTGGCCCCAACAGTATTTTCAAGTTGCGGTGAGGGCTAAACAGAACTCTGACCAGAGGCAACTAAGGGCCACTCATTTGCAAATTCCACTCTGGAGAGAATTGTGCTGACTTCCATGTATTTCTGTATGTCATTGCAGGCTCCACCAAACAGTTGAAGGGTGGGGAGGGTCAGAGGTGGACCTCTGTGGACACTCAAGGCCCACAGACCTATTGGCTATTGCTGCTGGGAATCAGGTGAGAGCTCACAGCCCAGGCACCTGGACAGCCATGGGCCTACAGGGTAGGACAGCGACTGTGTGGGTGACTGTGAGAACGTGAGTCAGGGGATGAGACATGGGAGGCTGAGTTGCGTGTGCCCATGAGGTTGGTGGAGAGGACGATGAGCTGAAAGAGAAAAGCGAGGGGAATGACTGTCAAGGGTAGAAAGACAGGGAGAGAAAGGAGAGAGGAAGGAGAAGCCCCAGCACTGGCAGACTGCTCACAGGCCTCTGCCTCGGTTTATCCCCCGCACAAACAGGGCTGATCGGGTGTTAGCACAAGTTAGGCCCGAGATGGCCGTGGACTGATGGAGGCAGATGAACTCAGGAGGATTTCTTTTTGGTTACTGCTCTCTCTAGAATCTTTCTTTCCTGCTGAGTTACAAATCATTCCCTATCGCTTTTGTGCTAACTGCTTAGAAATGTCAGGGGCCGGGTTGGGGCATCTCAGAAATCCCACTGATTAGGAAAAGGTGGCTAAATGAAGATACAGCCTTATTTGAAGTACATGGTTTTGAGACTTTCCTGCCTTCCTTAACAAAGGACTAAGGTCTGCAGTGAAGGAACCAGGACCAGCAAGTTCACATTAGCAAGCATTTTGCTAATGAAGCAACTCATCTCACAAACCCCCATGCACTGGTGGTCTAGCCCTGCTGCAGGAGTGAGGGGACAAGAGAGGGGACACAGCAGGCAGGCAGTCGCGCAGCACCACCCTGCCAGCCGGCCTCTCCAACTTCAGTGACCCCATTCTCGACCCATCTTATTCCTACAGGAGGCCAGAAGAGGTTGAATGCATATTCTGAAACTTCTTTTTTCCACTTTGTGAGAAAAAAATTATACAATTTGAGGTAATGCTCGGATGGTGGATGTGCAGTTTTCACACTGTAAAAGCACAGGTGCTAAGTGAGCCTGGTGCGTGCAACCCTCCCACGCAGCAACCAGCAGTGACCGAGAACCCAACAGGCGGTTACACCAGCATTTTGCATTTTTAGAGTGGGTAGGGAGGACAGAAGAGGATCTTAGAGGAGTGGCTTACCCCAGGAATTCCGTTTCACAGAGGTTTGCAAAACCTGAATGATATGGAAAAAAAAAATCAAGTTTTACTTAATTTGGTATTCTACTTCCCAGATCGTAACAAACTCTATTTCCCCCATTCCAGGCTACATCCCCAATAAAAAGGGCTTTAGAAATTTAAAGTTAAATTTTCTTATTGACAAAATGAGGGGCTTTGTCTTAATGTTCTTGAGTCAGAAATATTTTCAAGAATATGGTCATTCTCCATAAAAATGCATAGGCCTCTTGGGTTGTTTCTACATCCTTGCAGTTGTGAACTATGCTGCTATAAATTTGAGTGCATGTGTCTTTTTATGAAATGTCTTTTTCCCCTTTGGGTATAAACACAGTAGTGGGATTGCTGGATCAAATGGTAGGCCTACTTTTAGTTCTTTGAAGAATCCCCATACAACTTTTTGTAGAGGTTGTAAATGAGTGGATTAACAAAATGTGGTATATGTCTACCATGGAATATTACTTAGCCATAAAAAATGGTGAACTAATTCCTTTTGTAATAACTTGGGTGAAACTGGAGACCATTATTCTAAGTGAAATATCACAAGAATGGAAAAACAAACGCCACATGTACTTGCTATTCAGTTGGAACTAATTAATTAACATTTATGTGCACACATGGAAATAATACTTACCAAATTCAAACAGGTGGAAGATGGGAGAAGAGGACTGTGCACACCATAAATAGTCTCACACTGTCTGGGTGACAGCCACCCTTATAACTTTGACTCACTTGTTACAAAAGCAATTTATGTAACCAAAACTTTTGTACCCCATAATATTCTGAAATAAGAAAAGAAAGAAAGAAAAAACTAAAAGAAAGAAAGAAAATGCATAAGCCCATAAAGATGAACCTATTCGAACTCTCCCCTAGGACAGGGGTCCTTAACTTATCAGATCATTAGAGTCCGGTGAAGTCCATTTTCATACCCTGTCTTTTCACAGTCTACACTAACTCCTGTGGGTATCTCAACTGGCTTCTCTGCCTTAAACACCAGATGCATGCTGATTGCTCCCAAGTTTATGTTTTCAGCTATCTTAGACCCAGACTTCCTTGCATCTCTGCTGACTGTCCTTCTGCCTATGATGTTTGTCCAGCACATGTCCATGGCTTACTTCCTCACTTCCTCATCTATCAGGCTTTCCCTCTGCACATTATAGAACATGGTACCTACGTCCAATCTCCACATTCTCTAACCTCCTCTGCTTTTCGTCTCCTAGGCAATTAACAGGGTCTAATATACTTTATATTTTATGTTACTATCCATTCATTATCTGTCTTTACTTACCAGAATATAAGCTCCATGAGGGCTGGTATTCTTGGTCTATTGCTTGGTACAAAGTATGTATTCCATAAATATTTATGGAATGAATGGATGATCTAAGACTCTAGATTATGAAAAATCAATGGAAACCTAGAAAGTGTCCCTACTTGCATGGTATATTACCAAAAAAAAAAAAAAAAAAAAAGGCATTTTATAGAATCTCTCCCTTTGCCTGAGAAGAAAACCAGCCCTTTGAGACCCAGTGACTGGAATGGAAACCTGGCCAGGGGAAGCTTATTCTGATAAAACCATTCTTTTGGAGAAATACTCCACATCTGGGTTGGAGGCAAGCCTGTGACAAGGTAACCCAGAGTTCCCAGAGTGGATCTGTAGGCCTTGTCCCCTGATGCTCCACAAGGAATGGGCTCTGTAGCCAAATGCACACTCTTGGAAAGTCACAGATGTACCAGCATATTAAACAGCCGGGAACACCTTGCCATGAAGGAGCCTTGTTTGATTTTTTTCCCACGCCTATTGAATTAGAGGAAACTTTTGTTCACAATGTCTTACTATTTATTTGCAATGCATTTTCAGGAACTACAAATTCAAAGAGGATGAATCAGAGGCAAGTATGGAAAGCAGGACCAGAAGAGATAACCCTTTTCTACACTCACTAATCCAACGGGCTCCAGCAGCAAAAGAGAGAAAATACTAAGAGTTGAGTCCTCAAGCAAAGGAAAGAAGGAAAAAGAAAAAAGACCTGGGAGTTGGATTAGACCAAAGCTGAATAGAGTGGGCTTTGGCATACTGCCCAAAGAGAAGACCCTGTCAGGCTGCAGTGTTATAAAACTGACTTATAAAAGCCAGAAGGGTTTTTGTTGTTGTTGTTGTTCTTTGTATGTTTGTTTGTTTTGCTATCATGAGCCATAATAAACTTTGGTTACCACTTGGGGTCATTGTGGTTGGTGCTGTGAGACAGAGGAGGACAAATCACATCATTGGGTGCTTTTAGTTTGTAAGCAATCTCTAGTTGCAATGAATATGCAGGATTCACTTGGAAGGACATAGGAATCTTAATTAGCCGTATCCATCCTGAAAAGCTTGTAGAAGAGAAAAAGACTGCTACTATCATTGCCTTGGGGAGGAAGGATGAGTTTATTAACTGTATACACATATATGAAACTCAAGTTTTTTTTCCACGCTTGCTTCTGGAAGCCTCCTCCTGTTCCTGCACACTCCACCTCTTGAGTCATTTCCTAGCCACCTGTCATTATAATGTGGGGAGGAGAGAAGAGTCAAAGTTTCGGGGCTGGGAACTGTCCCAATTCACCATACCCCTGATGCAGCTCTGTCACCACATTTAAGTGTGGGTGTGGTGAAGAGCTGCAAGGTCTAGAGAAAAACAAGGAAAAAAAATGATGGCTTCATTGGAAATTAGATCCTGTAAGAAAATATTAAGCCAGTTTGCTTAAAAAGTGACAGAAGAACAAACTACTTGATGTCTTTTAATATGGGGAGTTTTATTTAAGGATGTGTCATGCTATGGCGGGATTTGGAGGCATAAATTACCAGATACTAATAGATTCACCAGTTTTGAGAATAATTTTTGGCGGCTCCTAGAGTTAAGGTCCACATGAGAATTCTATAGACAACTTATACTTTGGAGGATTTTTAGGTCATACCAACCATGCATTAGCAAATCAGTGGGAACCAGCTCTTTGATGGGTGTGCTCTGCCCCCTCGTAGTTGGTTTTGACAACCAATGATGTATAGAAGGCAGCTCCTCTCCCATCTGTCTCAGTGGCCTTCCCCTAGCAGGAGATTTTACAGTGTAAATCAGTGCTTCACTCTTGCCTCAATAGGGATAAATTCACATTTAAAAAAATCTACCTTAGAAGGACTTTGCTAAATGATTTTGAGAAGAACAAATTAGAAGTTCATGAAGAGAATTTGATTAAGATGTCACTCCATCTTTAACACTCCTTCAATGCCCTCCTTACTTCTTTCTGTTCTGTGTCTAAAGCATTCATATTCAGAGCCTATAGGATCTTGGGGGAAAACTGTGGCTTTCCCAGACTGAAACCTTCATAACACCCTGTATGGGGCACAGAGAGGTCACTTAGCTGCTCTAGCAGCTGGCATTTACTTCTTTGAGAGATCACTAATCTGATGACCCTGACTGACCTGTGTGGGGAAGTCAAAAACACATTTCATACATGATTTTATCATTTATTAGAAAATAACTTATTTCTCAGTTTTGTACCACTTTTTAATAAATCTGCTGTGATTAAGACAAGAAGAAAACTAGCTATATATACAGTATATATATATATATATATATATATATAGTTGTTTTATATGTGTATATATATCCATATATATATACAAACTGTAATAGTGAGTGAATTTTGAAACAATGAAGCTGACTAATGTACTCAGCCCTACAATGAAGCTAATTTATAGCTTTCATATGAAGGCTATAACCCAACTATAGCACAAGAATATGGGGAAAAGGCCAAGGGAGGGGAGGGGAGGGGGGAGGTTGAAGTGGAGGGAGGGTAATGGGTGGGGCCAAACCTATGTTGCATCTTAGAATGGGTACAGGCGAAACTTACTAAATGCAGAATACAAATGTCTTCATACAATAACTAAGAAAATACCATGAAGGCTATGTTAAACAGTTTGATGAAAATATTTCAGATTGTATAGGAAACCAGCACATTGTACCCCTTGACTGCACTATGATTTAATAATAAAAAATATGTAAGTTATAAATGTTTACAATAATATCGCCTGCATGCGGTGGCTTATAATGGTCCTGATTTTCATGCCTCCCTAGCCTTTTGGCGGCACCCTTCCATGCAGACTCTGGGCCTGCAGGTGATTTGCTTTGGCTAATGAGATAGCAATAAACTCAGCTCCCACAGAGGCTTAGAAAATAATTTGCTTATTTCCACTGTCTCTCTTAGACCTCTGCCAACAGTGCCAGAGTGTGTCCAAGCAGGCCTGCTGGGGTGATGTGAGAGCCATATTAAGGAGAGCTGAGTTGTCCTGGCTAAGGCCAAACTGCTATTAACAGCAGGTACACATATGAACAAGCCCAGCGAAGGTCACTTAAGCCTCTGTAGGTCAGTAGTGCTATGAAGCCAGCCTGTACACTCAAGCAAAATAATAAATGGTTGGTTTTGACCACTAAGTTTTGGAGTTATTTACATAACCTTGGTTAGCTGGTGCGCTGGTTTCTGCCTCGGTGCATTAGGATTTCATCTACTTGAGGAATTATTTTTTAAGAATCTCCAGAGGCGGGGTGGGGGAAGGGGAGAGCAGAGAGAGAAAGAAGGAGGGAGGGGCAGGGAAAGGAAGAGCAAAGAGTGGGAAGGAGGGAGGGGGGTGGGGCCTTGGTGTGTGCCACACCTTTTGGGGGGCAAGACACGATTGCAAGAGGGACTTTGCCTAACAAATGCAATCAGTGCAATGTGGTTTATTGTACCCTCAATGAATCCCCAACAATAAAAATAAATTAATTAATTAAAAAGATAATAAAAAAGGAAAAGAATTTAATGGAAAGTAAAAAAAAAAAAACTCCAGAGGCCATTTTGGGGAGCATGTTGTGGTGTCAGTATGGAAAACAATCATTTCATGCAGGTAAAACTGTCTACCACGTGACTATCCTCAGAAAAGCAGTGAGTGTCTGCAAAGGTGTTACGACAGTGGTGGGAGAGGAGCAGTTTTGTACAAATGAATGCTCTCGTTTACTGTGGGCAAGTGTCCCTACGGGGTTGTAACTGTGTGAGTGGCGAATGTGCATAAACTGAGTGACAATGAGATGAGTGAGAACAGAACTCTGGTAGGTAGAAGATGGGGATGGGCTGCCCCGGTTTTCCAGAGGTACAGAATCACCTTGACCACATGGGAATGGTGATAGCTCACAGGTATTGAGTACTCACTACATTTCAGCACTGTACTACCTGCTTTACACGAATTCTCTCATTTCTCTTAGTAACTCCATGAACTAGGTGCTAGGTACTATCATCAGCACTATTTCACAAGTAAAGAAACGGGTTGGGTGAGGTGACTCCTAGCACTTTAGGAGACTGAGGTGAGGGGATTGTTTGAGGCCAACAGTTTGAGACCAGCCCAGGCAACATAATAGGACCTTATCTCTACAAATTAAAAAAGTTAGCTGGGTGGTGACACACACCTGTAGTTACCAGGTACTCAGGTTGAAGAAGAAGGATTATCTGAGGGCGGAAGTTTGAGACTAGCCTGAGTGAGCTGTTTTCTCTACAAAAAAATAGGAAAATTAGCTAGGCGTGGTGGTGCATGCCTGTCGTCCCAGGTACTTGGGAGGATGAGGCAGGAGGCTGGCTTGAGCTCAGGAGTTTGAGGTTACGGTAAGCTATGATGACACTGCCGCACTCTACCCTAGGCAACAAAGCAAAACCCTGTCTCAAAACAGCCAAACAACCATTTAAGTCACAGAGACAGGATCAAACTCTGGCAGTCTGACTCCAAAGCCCATGTTTTGACCTATGTATATATAACCAAAACACTTATTATTTCAGAGAAAGGAAAAAAAGAGCAATGTAGTCTGACCCTCTCTTTTGGAAGATGGACAATTGAGAGCCAGAAGTCTTTGGTATATAGATTCTTCAGCTAATAAGAATTAAAGGAACTCTCCTCACTCTTGGTCCAAATGACCAAAATCTGAACAAAAGTCAAACTACTTCTGTGAGGCTACATCTAAGACTAGCCTGTTGTGTCTGGGAAAATGGTGCCCAGGTGAAGGTTGGGTAGGGGCTAAAATTTGGAGTGCGCTCCACTCACCGAGCCCTGTGCCCTGGTGTGGGAAGAGGCCCTTTGGTTTTTGTTTTTCGTTATTTTTTTTTCCTAAAACTTTAGTCAAATTAATATGATGGTACAATATTTAGGTTACATTGTTCTCACTTCCAGGGGTGTGTTATTCACCCTCACAATGTGCACATCCCACCTCCTGCCCTCCCTCCTTCTTCCATACATCCTCCCTCCCACCCTGCTTCCCTCTACCCCCAAACTGGACTATACTAATGTTTCATTGTTCTCAGGAACATGTAATTATTTATATATCTATTTCATATTATTATGGAGCAAATTGGATATTTATTTTTTTATTCTTGTGATACTTTACTAAGAAGAATGCATTTCAACTCCATCCAGGTAAATGTAAAAGATGTAAAGTCTCCATCTTTTTGAATGGCTGAATAATACCCCATGGTGTACATATACCATAGTTTGTTGATCCATTCATGGGTTAATGGGCACTTAGGTTGCTTCCACGACTTGGCAATTGTGAATTGAGCCGCAATAAACATTCTAGTGCAAATATCTTTGGGGTAAAATGATTTTTGTTCTTCTGGGTAGATACCTCATAATGGGATTGCGGGGTAAATGGAAGGTCTACTTTTAGATCTTTGAGGATTCTTCCTACTTCTCTCCAAAAGGGCTGTATTAGTTTGCAATCCCGCTGGCAGTATAGAAGTGTTCCCTTAAAGAAAGAGGCATTTTTGAAAATAATTATTTCGCACAGATAGAGCTATTTTGTTTGTGTGTGTGTTGTGTGTATGTTTTAATTTTCTACAAAAGCACCACATGTGTTAGAAAGTCCCTGTTAAAACACTTGCAAGTTGTGCTCAATAAAACACAGCTAAAGAGCTTCCTATTTTTTTTAAAACATAGGAGAAAGTATGAGTAGCTGGTGCTTAGTAAACACTTGTTGAATGAGTGAATTTTAAATGAACAAATATGTCTTCAGTATGCACATATACCAGGGACCAAAGCACATGTAGCACACAAATCTGTAGCTAACTGGAGCCCAAATCCACAGCACCAAATTGTCCATTAAATGATGCAATCTAAGTTTTTCACACATAAAAATTTTTTTAAAAAAATTATAGACATCGCTTTCCTGAGACATCCCTTCATTTCTATAATTTCTGTATTTTTATATTAATGTTATACAGGGTGGATATAAAGTTTATGTGCAGTTTAAAGTAGTTTAATAAAATAAATTGCACACGAACTTGATGGACACCTGTATTTCTTCTATATTTCTATTTCCTGAAGTTCAAATGCAAAGAAAACTTAGGGCTGTTTTATTCCTCATCTGAATGTATTCCCTGTATCATCCTGAGCAGATGAAGCTGATTGTCCTTGCCAAGCGAGGTGGCTTGCATTACAAATTTCAATGTTTCACAAGAAACCGAGGCAAGCCAATTGCTTCCTCCAGTGTCACATCCTTCCCCACCATGGCCCACACCTCTGCTGACTGCAGCGATCTGAACTGAGTACTCATAAAGGCCACTCTTCCCTTTCTGCCTCTAATAACCCAGTGTAACAATGGTGGTGAGTAATTTCTTTACCACTTCTGTTGTTAACAAATGCTAGTAACGCGGCACGATACAGATCAAGCGCGGCTACTGAAAAAGAAACTGCACAAATTATTTTTTAAAGTGAACATCAAAAGAAATGCTTTTCTGCAGGAAAATTTTTTTAACTGCTCAAGGCATGTGTCTACCCCTACTCAAGTGACTGCTTCTTTATTAACAAATGCATCCACTTCATGAATGGAAACGATCATCTTATCTAGTATGCTTGTAGGCTTTTTTTGAGGTGGATGTAACTGTAGGGAAGTCACCATCATCAGTTTCTAGAACTGGTGCTATCTGTTTTCATGATGCCAAGGTTAATAGACTGTGGGTCGTCTCCTCCCATTTCCATGCACACTGACAATTACTCTTTTTGGCAGAAATCAGAGCTGGTGATTGGTTTCCTCCTATATCTAATTATATTTCTTATTTATTCTGATAATCAATTCATTCATGCATTCACTCCATCAATCATAAATGCAACAAATATTTATTAAGGACCTTTTTGCACCAGGCATTGTGCCAGGACCTGGAAAGATAGCACAGAGAAAACAGTCAGGTGGGGTCCTTACATTATACTATGACAGAAGGCAGTTATTTGAGGTTCTTTTGCCTAAAAATCCAGTGGAAAAAAATGACCAAGGAATTTAACTCAATATTATTGAGATGAATTCTAATGCAAAGCCTAATGAAAGAATGACAACAGCATGTTAAATGATTAATTCTTGGTTCCATGAAAATTCCCACAATTAATCCTCTTTGATGAATTTGAAAGTAGCTAATATTGTCACGACTTCTGTATTTTGCTAGTGTTTTACATGAATGTGTGTTTACAAGCCTTTCTTCAAATTCATGTAAGTCTAGACGATTTTTACTGGACCTTTAGTTATAGTATGATGCTAAGTTCCTGCTCATGGTTTTAATTAGCATTGAGATCTTAAGGCAAAAATCATCCATGAACAAAGATCGTAAGTCATACCTCTACCTCTTGCTCATCACACAAAAATCAAGACATGTGCATAGGTCACCAGCAGGAAATGTGCGACAGAAATCATGGAAAGAAACTCAATATAACTGAAAAGTAATCTCAAATCTGTATTGGTCTGATCCTGATTTAGTGTCATTTTCACACATAACAGGCAGCGCGCTTTCATTTTCTCAAGCACAAGTGTAATTATGGCTTGGTTTGTATTGTAGAGCAGTGGCCTGATAGCATCTAGAGAAATACCAAATACATGCAGTCTCAATAAACGTTTTCTAGTAACTTAACACTTCCCATTTATTGTTTTAAATGGCAAGTCATTTTGTCTTTCAGACTGGTATTTTTTTATGGTAAATGCTGAATAATGAACTCAGGAATGCTCAACTTGAGTTAAAGAAATTCCTTGAAAGCAGTTTTGTCATCTTACCTCCTGATTTTCAGAGTGCTATTTAATCTGCCAGTGACTAAGCTGTAGGAAAAAATCTTTTTTTTGTTGCTATTATGTAAAGGAAAATGTGGGTGGAGAGAATGAGTTCTGGTTTGTATCCACTTCACGATTTGGACTGTCCAAGATAGAGGAAAAAGGAAATCTCAGCCTCCCTGGGTAGGGATATGAGGTTGCTTAGAATTCCATTTTTGGGGAAGTCCACCTTGGTTATGTAAATTCTCAAGTAACAAATTGACTCAGCATGTTCCTATGCCACAGACCTCTTAGGTGACGTATGCTAAATACATGTCATTTGCCCATTTGCTCTCACCAAGTGACAGGGAAACCATGTATTTTCCCCACCCCATACACACACAAAGTGGAAATGCACCCGGCTCCCCTGCTGCTCTTGTTCTTATTCATATTTCTAACCATCTAACGGGACAAGCATTTTTTGCACCTGTCCCATTACTAGGCATCTGCCCAGAAGAAAAAAAGAATCATTTCAACATAAGGACAGTTGCACTAGATTTTTTATTGCAGCTCCTTTTACAATCACCAAAATGCAGAAACATCCCAAGTGCCCATCAACCCAGGAATGGATTAATAAACTGTGGTATACATATACCAAGGAAATTTTATTAACTTGGATGTAGTTAGAGAACATTCTCTTTAGTAAAGTATTAAGAATGGAAAAGCAAGTATCCAGTGTACTCAATACTAATAGGAAGCCAGTAGATGAACTGATGAATGCCCAGGGAAGAGAAAAACTCAATTTAATTCAAATTTGGGGAGAGGGGGGAAAAGGGTAGGGTAAAAGAGGAGAAGGAAGGGGGATTGGTGTGCTCCCACCTAATGGGCATGATATAAGGGTTTATGGGACACTTCCTGGGAATGGGACACAACTACCACAGGGACCTTACCTGACAAACACAAATACAAACATTGTAACCTAATCACTCATACCCTCATATTAATCTGAAAAAAAAAAAAAAAAAGACATTTTGGACTTGACCTTGGCTATTAAATGACATTCTTTTTACCTCTCCACCATGGTTCTCCAGGGAGCTTAAAGTGGACAATTATGGATAATCCTTCTTTGCCAAAAATACTATTCTTATCACTTGTGTAGCCAGGAAAATTATTTTACCTATTATAAATCTGTAGAAATTGGCTGGGATTGTCAAAGTTCTAACAACAATATTCCCCAAAGCTTACATTCTGTTTAGTAAGTAAATTTAACATCAGAGGTGGTAGCCACAATGATCAGATTTTTTTTTTTTTTTTATTAAATCATAGCTGTGTACATTAATGCAATCATGGGGTACAATGTGCTGGTTTTATATATACCATTTGAAATATTTTCACTATGGGTTAACATAGCCCAGATTTTTAAAGTATGATCTACAAGAAACATTTTTAGAAATTCCTGAAAACAGTAACTCATGTCCATTGCTAACACTAACAGAAATTGTCCTAAGCCACCTGGTCCCTGTGGCAGGAGCAATCTTGGTGTCTTAGAAGTAGCTATCACATCGTGTGTTTGGGTGAGTTTCTTCAACTCTCTGTGCCACGGGTTTCCCAGCTCTAAAATAAATGACAAATGTGAGGATTAGGCTTACTGTACATCAATGACTACGAGTCGCCACTGATTGTAAGGGCCAGTCTGGTTTCAGAGATGCTATCGATATGTGAACATAGTTTCCAAGAATTGATGAAATATGGAATAACTAAAAGATACCTAAGTATAAAACTGAAAACGATGCCTGGCACATGATATTTGCACAATAAATATTAATTGCGATTATCTAGAAGCAGCCCCTGGACCATCGTGTAGGATGGGTTTGCTAAGCTCCTGTGTGCCACAGAATGTGAGACTTCCTCATCTGAGGCGGACCCCTGGAGCCCATCCTTGCATTAGCCCAGGCAGGTGACTCCACCACTGTGGGCATCTGTGAATAGGGGGTTAGACTAATCATCTGAAAACTTTTTATTTTTTAATTAGCAGGTAAATCTTTTTTCCAAACTAAATCTGCACAGGAGCCAATGTGTAAAACAGAAAAAAGAGGATCTGCTCTGGTTAAAGTGGGTAGCCCAGCTTTCCTCCCATTTACCTGCAGGGAGGCCCCCTTCAAAGATTCCTTTCAGAGCAGTAATATCACCTTGTCATGGTAAGATAATGAATCTCCTAAAACTCTTTCAGGTATTTGTTAATTACTCCAAAAAATTTCTTTGTTTGTTTGTTTGTTTCTGTCTTTCTTTCTTTTTTTTTTTTTTTTGACAGAGTTTCAAGCTGTTGCCCTGGGTAGAGGCCATGGTGTCATCATAGCTCACAGCAACCTCCAACTCTTGGGCTCAAGTGATCCTCTTGCCTCAGTTTTTCTATTTTTAGTAGAGGTGAGTTCTCCCTCTTGCTCAGACTGGTCTTGAACTCGTGAGCTCAAGACCTGCTTCTGCCTCTCAGAGTGCTGGGATTACAGGTGTGAGCCACCCCGCGGCCCCAGATCTTGTTATTAATATATCTCACCTTGGGTGGAATCCTTCAGTACCCAGTTTGTGCATTGCACAGAACATGTTCAATTGTTCTTTTCTCACTTGACTCCCTTTCAGTCTCTCAACTGCTCCCAATCTGTCTCAGTCATTGTCATGAAATAATGCTTTCATCTCAACCAAGTCACCTTATGACCCTTTCCAGATTTAGTTTAATGCTCTCAGAGGACACATGAAGGATGTCGAACTTCCATTTTACTTCAAACTTTCTGTTCTCAAGGATTTTTTTTATTCTAATGTCTTTTTCTTGAAACTCTCCTAGAGCTCTGTCTCAGGAAGACACCACTCAATAGTAAATGCAATTTAACTATTTTTGTACCTCAATTATGAGCTTATGGGAAACATACACCAATTCATATGATCTTCTTTTCCTAGATTATCCACATAAAACTTAGTAGATAAATGAAAATAGAAATACTGTATTTGGTATCCTGCAGAAAACCATAGAAAGTGTTCCTTTCCTCCTGGTACTTGCTGGATTTGTGTATGTGTGAGTGACTTAGGTTTGTATGTGTTACGTGCAATGTAATTGCTAACTGCGTGGCGGTTCTCACAGAGGTCCACAGTTGTGGCAACTCGGAGAGCTTTAAACACAGAGGGCAATTAACAAAAGGTAAGAGAATGTTGTCTGAAATAAAATTGCTCTTCAGAGATTCAGAAGATAAACATAGGATAGATATTTCCAAATGAGCTTTCCCCCAGATAGTAAGCAGGTATTTTTTTTTTTACAAAATTTTCATGACTTACATTGCCATAAATCATACGTCAAACAGTGTTGTTTGTTTTTCTGAAAAAGGGTCCCTGATTTAAGAGAGGGGAAAAAGATAGTTCAAATACCAAAGGCCATTTAAAAGAGTCTCTGTGCACCTTAAATGACCTTTAAAGAGCCTCTCTCCTAGAGAGATCCAGTGTTCAATTCATTTTACTTTAAATGAACATTAGAGACTAAAAAGCTTTATTTAATAAAACAATTGCAGCATTAATACTAATATTAATATACTATTAGTAAAGTAATACTAATATTAATATTTTAAATTTTAGTTTCATGGTATGAGGATTTGAATAAGAAACAAAACTGTAACAGAAGAAAATGAAGCAAAGGAAGGAGAAGAGAAGTATGGGATGAATGAGCAGCAAAAGAGGAAGGAGGAATAGAGAAAATCCAGAGAGGAAGCAAAAAGGAGAGCAGGGGAGAGGGAGGTGGACACTCAGAGCCTTTCCAGGTTCTGTGGCCTCAGGTTGTGGCCTGCTGGCAGTCAGCACTCTCAATGATTATTGGTAACCGTCTTCAGCCCCTAATCCTTACAGGTCTCATACCTAAATATAAACATTTCTAGATGGTTGTTGAACACTAACTCCATTAAAAATCATCACCTGAACACAGCAACAATATAGTGTTTCCAAGAGCTGGGTAAACAAAGTCAAGGGCAGAGAGTCCCTCTTCCCAGTCATGTCATTAAAGCTTCCAGTTGATGCACATACCAATGACAGCAGTAAGGCAGGCTCTGTTAAATACACTGGCATGGCCTGTGATGACAATCATCATGAAGATTTACTTTCATGAAGTAAACTACTTTCATGTGAGCTTTCATGAAGATTTACTTTTAGTTGTGTCTCCTTATAAGCAGCTTCTTTTGTCTTCCTCATCTTTCTCTCTTCCTCTTTACTCAATTCCTCCTCGGTGTATATTTTAAAGTTCTGGGAGTTACCTGGAGCAGGTGGTTAGTGTCTGATGCACACTCATCACCATGAAAAGGCTTGAAAAAATTATGGAAAATGAACCATAATTGATTAAATAAATGAAAATAACATGTATGGTCTTTAAATTGTCAAGATTTACTGACTTGAGATTCAAGACTTAAATTGTCAAGAAATCAATTGTACTGATTTCCTGATTGATTTTTTCTATGCTATTCAACACCAAAATGATTGCAGAAGTTTGTTCATTCTGTTCTCTCTTCTCTTATGGATAGAAAACACTAGAAAATTATTGTCATGTCTTACATGGGACCAGGTTGTCACTGGGTAAAGTAAATGAAAGAAAGGCAATTGAATATTCCATCCAGATTGGAAGCTGATGATTTAATTAACTAATGGATACATTTACATTCTAGATGCCACCAAAACTAATTTTAAGAAGGATGCTCTTCCTTACCCTAAGCCCATGTGTTAGAAGAACCTTCATGAAGGTCCAGTCTCATGAACTTTATCTGCTCTTTGGTTATAACCAACGACATTGGCAGTGGATGTGGTAGTTTCCTGTTGTAGAGAGAAGTGGTCTGGAGGCAGTTCCCTCCAACACTCCAATGTGTTACTTAGCTCCTTTGTATTTCTGATTCTCATCTGTAAACAGGAACAATCATAGTACCTACTAACCATGTTGCTGCTTTAAATGAGATAATGTCTGTAAAGTACTTAGTTATGTGTTTGCTAGAATAATTATTATCTTTTTATTGGTCCAAGGTCTTTTCTCAGAAGAAACCCTATATCCCCCTTTATTAACACCAGAAGAATCTATTGGGTATAACTATCTCTTGGTTTACAGGCTGAATTCAAGGCAGCCTTGGAGCCTGTTGGGCAAATCTCACAGCGCCTGTGTTCTCCTGTCTTCTACTCTGTTACAATTAGTCACATTTGCTTTATAGAGCTGCCATGTACCCTGTACACAGGGAATTCATATTTAAAGAATTTAAGTAAAATAAAACATTTGAAGGACACGGTGGCTCACACCTGTAATCCTTGCACTCTGGGAAGCCAAGGAGGGTGGATTGCTTGAGCTCAAGAGTTCGAGACCAGCCTGAGGAAGAACAAGAGCCCCCATCTATAAAAATAGCAGGGAGTTATGGCAGGTGCCTATAGTCCCAGCTACTTGGGAGGCTGAGGCAAGAGAATCACTTGAGCCTAAGAGTTTGAGGTAGCTGTGAGCTATGATGCCATAGCACTCTATGGAGGGTGACAAAGTGAGACTCTGTCTCAAAAAAAATCAATCAATCAATAAAATGAAATATAAAACACTTAATACTAAAACTGTAGTGAACACAATTGATTTTTGATGGCTCAAATGTCAGTTTAGGATCTCGTGATGCCTTGTTGCCCTGAGTGTGACGTAAGATTGGATTTATTTTTATTTATTTATTTATTTATTTAGACAGAGCCTCAAGCTGTCACCTGGGGTAGAGTGCTGTGGTATCACAGCTCACAGCAACCTCCAGTTCCTGGGCTCAAGCAATTCTTCTGCCTCTGCCTCCCATGTAGCTGAGACTACAGGCGCCTGCTACAATGCCCAGCTATTTTTTAGTTGTAGTTGTCATTATTGTTTGGCAGGCCTTGTCTGGATTCAAACCCACCAGCTCAGTTATATGTGGCTGGCACCTTAGCCACTTGAGCCACAGGCTCTGAGCCATAAGATTGGATTTATATGTAGATCACAGTTACATGCTATATTGTTCAGTGGCTCATGAATCCACTGCTGCATAGGGCATCGGCTATAAACTAATCAGATCATGATCAACCATTATCATATTTCAAAAAAGTATTTAGCCAGTCTTTTGAGGAATTAAATGTAAATTCATTTAAAAGCACTCCTGAATTCATAATGACCCCTTGTCATTCAAATTCCTCAATCAAGAGGAACACTCGACCAATTACAACCATTTATTATTTTAGAACAACAGTCCCCAACATTTTTGGCACCAGCTACTGGTTTCATGGAAGAAGATTTTCACATAGAGCAAGGGTTGGTGGGATGATTCAAGCACCTTACATCTCCACCTCTTACCATCAGGCATTGATTTCCATGAGGAGCACACAACCTTGGGTGTGCTGTTTACAGTAGGATTCTACTGCTATGAGAATCTAAGGCCTCCACCGATGCCACAGGAGGTGGAGCTCAGGTGGTGATATGAGTGATATGAGTGGCTGTAAATAGAGATGAAGATTTGCTTGCTGGCCTACTGCTCACCTTCTGCTAGGCCAGCTGCTTCCTAAAAGGCCATGGACCAGGACTGGTCAAGGGGTAGGGGGGACTGAGGACAAAACTGAGTTCCAAACCATAAAATAAATGCAAGATTTTCAGATATAATAACATGAAAACTTAAAACCTCTGTATGGCAGAAGATATCACAGAGAAAACAATTTCAACAAGTCTAATGTATCTTTAATAGAAAAAGAGCCTTTCCATATAAATAAGAAACAGCTGACTAGATAGGCAAAGACTAAGCAATGCTGTTTACAGAAAGTTAAACACACTGATGAAAATATGCCAGATCTAACCAGTGACCAAATAAAGACAAACCAAGACAGGATACTATTTTTCACCCTAGCATATTGGCAAATATTTAAAATATTCACAATAAAGTATTGATGAGCAAGGGGGAGGAAAGAAAATTCTGTGTTGTTCGTAGGAGCATAAATTGGTTTGACATGTCAGAAGGGAATGTGGCAGTTTCTATTAAATTTGTAAAAGAATCTTTCCATTCAGGAAGTGAAATTCAGGATATATATCCTAAATATAATCCTAAAAGAATATATTTTACATATGCTTAGAGATATAGATGTCTAAGGATATGGATTGCAGCATTGTTTATAGTGGATAAAAAAATAAAAACAATCTAAATATTTGGGTTGTCAATGGATAAAGGATCACAGCCAAGTGATGGAATATTAATTTAGCCATTTAAATAAGATGAACCTGTATGTGAATACTGTATGTATTGCTGTCCCTGACGTGAGTTAAATGAACAAAAAAGTTATAGAATATGTATGATAAATTAAACTTTTATGTTAAAAACCCATAGTTTTCTATGTCTGCATCTCTATGCTATTTATTTCTTAATGTTTCTATCTCCATATGTAATTCTATTTCCTTCCATCTCCAGATAGCTATATCCATTCCTTTATAGTTCTGTGTGCAGAGGAAGAGTCTGGAACGATACATAGTGACCTTTCAACATTACCCCTATGGAGTGAAAATTAGGGAAAAAAAGAGTAATTTTTATACTTTGCCTTTTAATGTATATAATCCTACATTCCTTGAATTTTTTGTTTTACGACACATGAATTACTTTTGTAAATGAGAAGATAAAAAGCAGCAGTTTTCCCAAAATAATCCTAATTCCTAGAAATAGAAGTAACTGGCCCAGAACGTGGATTCCACTCTGCCTGCAGACTCCTCTCTGTCAGGTCTGCTGCTGTCCCTTAGGAAAGTACGGGGAGGAGGTTCCTTTTCAGGCTCCTGTAATTAATACTGTTAGCGAGGGTTCAGCAGACATCTCAAGAAGAGGACACAGCAAAGGCTAATACTGGAATACTTTATTTTTATTTCTGTATGTTGGGGGCTGCAGGGCCAAGACAGAAGGTGTTACAGCCACCCACCACCCTAGGGTAGGAAACAGGGACAGGCTTGAGTCCAGAGAGAAAGGATTTCCCTATGGAAAGGAAGCTGAACAGGAGGCTAGGAGAGGGTGTGGGGTTGGAGGGAAACCTCCAAGGTAAACAGTGCAGATCTATTTTTTCCTCCCTGCCCTGTGCCTGGTGGTCATGGACTGAAGGCCATCTGCTTTCCAGCCTCACTGATGACATGTAGGAGCAGGCTGGTGTGGCTGCTGCTCCTCGGACCCAGCGTGGCAGTAGCAGGACTGTGCTTCCAAAACACGAGCCTCTGTGAATGTGAGCCGAGAGACCTGTCTCCAAGGAGCCCAGGCTTACAGTGTCACAGAGTGACGCACCTGAGTCTGCAGAATAGACGCCTCTGTTCTCCCAGAAGTAAGTGCCCCTCCACTGCACAGCATGTTCAGTGACCACCAGCAATGCCAGAGGGTCCACCCCCACAACAGCTAGGGACATGGTGGCTGGAGAAAGCTTTTGTTTTTCTCTCTCAAGACAACAGTGAGTTATCAGGACCCACCCTTAGTCCTTGGAATGCACCATAGTGATTCAGGGTCATTAAATTTGAATGTTATCTAAGGAACTGCCCTGATTATGTAATAATGGGCTATATAGACGCAGCATCACTTTCACCGATGTTCTGGAAACCAAGCCAGTGGTGCCAGCACACGCACCGAGTTCAGAGGAAGGACGGAAGAGAGAAGAGAAGCTCCAAGGCAGATTTTACAGAGAAGATGTGAGCAAATCTTCGAGGACTCTCTTCCTTGATTTTTCTTCCTCAAGTCAAATAAGTTAGAATATTTTTTAGCTGATACGGGAACATCATTGGTGAGTATCAAAATTGTCTTGATTTATTTTAGTGCATTTTCCCCCATATAAGGTTCATACCAGCCCAGAGACATATGTAGTAATGGTACCTAGTATAATAAGTTACCAGTGCTCTCATCACTGGAGGGCTCCAGAGTTCTCCACTCAGAATATCTAATTCTACTAGTGAGGGGCCAAAGGACATGAAAGCAGAAAAGGACACAGGGGTCACAAGGGAGAGCTGTGAAGACAGGGCAGGGGAGCAGGCGACAAACAGTGCCCAGCATGGTCTTAGACCTGGCGCCCAATTCCTCCTACAAAATCATTCATTTTCAGATTACCACTCCTTCTCTCTATCCCTCTCACCTCCAGCCTGCCCTTCCTGGCTGGATGTGTGCCTTCAGTTCCCTGGCCTCATTCTGCCCTGTCCAGGACTGTCCTAACACAGAGAAAATACCTGAACTATCTCCCTGAATTCCCCCTTGAGTAAATGACTAAAGCTTTGTGTTTTCATGGTAATGACCTTGCTTATATTCCTGGAAAGAACACATTTAGTAAACTTCATCACCTTACTCCAGGGTACCAGATTCACACCAAAGCTAAGTAAAAGCAGCTTGTTTGCTATACAGCGTGGCTTCCAGCCAGGCTGCTGCCTCTCACCTCCCTCTGTGTAGAAATTCTTGGGCTGCTGGACTCACACCAATAGCACCAAGCTGAGCAGCAAGAGCTCCCACAGCCCTTCACAGAAGGCTCTAGAGCCTAGAAAGTAAAAACAGCACTGTGCGACGTATCCTTAGGTACTGATGAAATTTAAGGTTTCTTCTTCCCACAAATATAAGCACAAAATTTTGCAAATAATTTCCCGAGACTCATGGACCTATGAAACATGTTTATAGAACCCTGGGAGTCCACAGGTGCCAAGATAAGCTCCTTGGTGATACTGGGAAGGACCAAGGGAAAAGTGGACACCAGAGGTTTTGAATTCCTGGGTTCAGATGGGCCACTGAAAAATGAGAAATCAATATTCATAGTTGATTTTTCATTCTCTCTCCCTTCCTCTTCTCTTCCCTTTTATCTCCCTCCTTAAGAATCTTAGTCTTGCCTTTTACCTGGCTGTGACTAGTCACTGCTGAGGCTGAAGTGTGACACTTCCAGAGAAAATACAGTTAGTTCTGTTATAATGTGACTACATGTTTCTAAAAATCACAGCACTACCCCAAATGGCACAATTAAAAACCACAGGCTTATAGGGAGAATGAGGTTGGAGGCCCAACACTCTAAAACTTCACCAGTGTCACTGAAAAGAAAGAAAGGAGCCCAGCTGTTTTAAGTAAGTTAAATGGTTAAAGTTAAGTAAGTTAAGTAAAGTTTTAAGTAAGTTAAATACTACAATAAGTGTGGCACTGTACCTAGAAAAGACCTGAAGTTTGCTCATGGAGGTACATGTTGGAAGTGTTACAGTTCGTGACACCAGATGTGGATGGGTGTGGCTCATCTCACGCACGCGGTGAACTGGGGCAGCTGGTGGGTGTTTGGGGTACATGTGCCTTTGGGCTATTCCTATTTGGCCCAGTTTAACTGGATTCAGTTTTCTGCATTCACCTAGCATTTCTTACTGGAGAAATAGATGTAAGTAAATATAGAATTTTGTTATTCTCAAATTGTTCCCTACTACATTAAGCTCATTGGAATATATTCTCACTTTCAAAATAAGTGTTATACCAGGACTGATTGTATCCAGATTGTAAAAATAATTACAACTTAAGCAGTAAAAACCCTTAAGACTCCTGTGAGATGATGCTGTAAAGGTAACAATAAGGTAATCATTTCTAAGCAATAAATAACCTGCTTTGCCTATGTGATTCAGACGATTCTGGGCCTCCTCGCTCCCATCCTAAGGTCCATCTCCACATAGTGATAAATTCAAATAAAATGCACATTGGGCTCCATAGCTTCAAAACATACTGTCAGTCCTGAGTAAAGTCTTCTCAGGGCTGGGAAGAAATTGTTACAACACACACCAGACTTCTTGGAAAGTCTTCATTATACTTTATCCCTAAAATGTCATTGATCTTACTTCCCTCTTCTTCACACTTTCCTCTAACTACACCTCCCCCAAAGCAAACAAAATGCCAGCCTTGCTACTTCTCTCCTTACCACTCATTCCTACTTTTTCTTTTAAATTTTGGATTAAAAAATTTGGCATCCAGATATATTAATTTCCTATTGCTGCTATCACAAATTGCCTGAAACTCAGTGGCTTACAATGGCATACACGTATTATCTTACAGTTCAGAAGATCAGAAGTCCCAAATGAGCTCTATGGAGCTAAAATCAAGAGGCTGGCAGGCCTGCATCTCTTTTGAAGGCTCTAGAGGATACTGTGTTCCTTCCCTTTACCAGCTTCTAGACCAGTGTTTCTCAACCACTTTTTTTTTTTTTTAAATCTCATAGCACAATTGAACCTATAGTTAAACTTCTGTGGCACAACTACATTATGTTGATAAAAAAAAAAAAGAATAAAAAATAGAGTATACTTATTGTGCTTTGAACTTCTTTTGAAAATAATTTAGTTAATGATTTTTAAAAATTTTCATGGCACACCTAAGATCTTCTCATGGCACACCAGTGTAATGTGGCACACCATTTGAAAATCACTGTTCCAGAGGCTCCTGCATTTCTTGGTTTCTGGCCCCCATCATGTCAACCTCTGCTCCTGTCATCGTGGTCCCTTTTTTGACTCTGACCCTCCTGCTCCTGTGATTACATGGAGCACACGGGTTAATCCAGGATAACCTTCCCATCTCAAGATCCTTCATTGACTCACATTTGCAAAGCCCCATTTGTCATATCAGATAACACATTCACAGGTTCCAGGGATTAATTAGGGTGTGGACATCTTTATGGGGGCCATTTGTCAGTCTACCACACCAGGGATGATATTCAAAATGCTTAAGAACATGCCTGGTACAGTGGCTCGTGTCTGTAATCCTAGCTCTCTGGAAGGCCAACGTGGGTAGATTACTTGAGCTTACGAGTTCAAGACCAGCCTGAATAAAAGCGAGACCCCGTCTTTACTAAAAATAGAAAATCTGAGGCAAGAGGATTGCTTGAGCCCAAGAGTTGGAGATTTCTGTGAGCTACGATGCCATGGCACTCTACCCAGGGTGACAGTTGAGACTCTATCTCAAAAAAAAAAAAAAAAAAGCTTAAGAACAGATATGTCTCTCAAGGTAGGAATTTTGACTTTCAGAAAAGTCTTGGGTCCTAGTGCTGGAGCAGGACTTTGGAGACCCCTGACATGCTAGTTGATGAATTATAGACAGGGCTAGGAGGCCTTAGGGAGGTACAGGGGTATTGAGGCTCTCCAAGTGCCAGGAGCAGCAGCTTTCTTTTAACAATGCAGAAGCCTTCCTACTTTTTTCTTTATCGCTGGCAGAGTCACGCCTGTATATGTTGGCTGAACACCAACTTGGCCATTCTCTTCTTTCTATGAATCAGTTTAGCCTCCCTAGACTTAAGTTCTCCTCTTCACCTTCATCCATGATCAGCATACAAAACTCCTGGGATTTTACCACATGTAATCCTTAGCCTTGTTACTTGGAATATCTCATTTAAGGCTCATCACAACTCTATGATTACATTCAATACTTACCTTCCTTTTTTAATAACATACTCAGGGTCATATGTGCTATGACCTAAGTACTTTGCTTTAGAAATTGATATCTTAGCTGTTGTGGTTAGCGTCTACACAGAGATGCATAGCCATTTAGGTAGACATGGAAAGCAAGTACAAAGACCATGCAGGTCATGTGGAAGCGCCAAGTGGCAGCCTTAGTCCATATCAATTCAAAAGTTTACACAGAACCCGCTCCTATAGAATTTAATGGTTATGGGAAGGAATTATCAATCATATGATAAGAATTCTTATCTACTGTTAAGGCCAACCCTATATACTCTTGGATAGATATTCTATGATTAAAAGATTATAGTCAAACTTCAGAGCAAACCAAGCTCCAAATCCAATTTATATTGGCTACGTAACATTCTAGTATAAAGTATGTGGCATTCTAGTCAAGTATGCAATGTCATAAATAAATAATGAATACATAAACTCTATAGTAAAGAGTTTTATCTGTAAGTCCTAACTGCCGGGGAACAAGATTCTTTCTGGCTAGAAAATTATATTCAACCTTTCCAACTGGATAAAGAGTTATATGGACAAGAGAAGCAGCAGAGAGAACAAGAGTAAAATCATTTCTGAATTTTGAGTCTTTTATTAAGGTCTACCTAGTCATAGATGCATTTAGAAATGTGTTGCTCATATCTAGAGGAAACGGTATGAAACAGAAATAAGTAACACTACCCTAAGAGAAAAAGAATCATTTATGATTTTGCTGTTTAGAAATTTTTTTTGTTTGAAAAAGAATGAATGTTAGCAATTTTCATTCATTTAATTGATGCATAATATGGGAGAAATTGACATTAGAGAATTTTTAAAATGATGGCAAAGAGAGATCTTGATTGAGATAAATGAATTTTCTATAGAGTTCTTTAGAATTGTTTATGATATTTATAAATAATATTATTAAATAAATGTCAAAAGTCAACATTAGAGTTAGTTGAAGATGCTTTGGTGAGGAGGTGAAGCAAATTCTATTTTCAACCCTTGAAACTTGATAGAAACCTAAAATATTCTTGCTGATTTGGAAAATACCCTATTTATTTAAATTTCCTAAAAGGCAGCCTCTCCTCCCACCTTTATGATGGAATACTGGATGATTTCAGTCAAAAGATATAATTCTTACCATAAGAAAAAGTCCTGCACAAAAGCATATGTTGCTACTTTACTCATTCTCAAAAAGTGCCCTTATGACTGTCAGAAAGAACAGGTAAGATGCCACAAGAGTCCGAGAAAAGGAGATCAAAGTGTTTTTGTTTACTTCTTTGAAGTCTTGTCATACCTACTGTTTATTATACTGCTTCTTGATTCATGCTGAAAATTGGAATTCACCCATTTCTCTCTTTTCCTGTCAAAGATGCAGATGGGGCATATTTCTTTGACTCCATCAATCCCTGCCCCCACACATTAGCACATGCACACGTATAGCTAGCCAGTGGAAAAGAAAAAAGAGTTACTCACATTCATCCATTTTACAAAGATTTCCAGGCTGCAATGGGAGGGCTTTACCTCTCCCTGAAGGATGAATAAATAGGTAGCTTTACTGACAGCTTGTTCTCAGTCAAGCTGAGGTGGAAGCGAGACCCAGGTCTTGCTCTACTGTTAGTCCTTATGAGATCCAGTCCTGGCAACATGCAGAGGATAGTCATCTGTGTAATGGTCATCTTCTTGGGGACATTGGTCCATAAATCCAGCTCCCAACATCAAGATCGCTTCATGATTAGACTGCGTCAACTTATAGATATTGTTGACCAGCTGAAAAATTATGTGAATTTCTTGGTAAGACAATACTTGTCACAACAAAATTTAAATAATATTTTTCAATTATTATTAAAGGAGGCTTTGACTTATAAAAATAACTCAGAACAAAATTTCTTTTGCTCTAGGACCCTGAATCTCTGCCAGCTCCACAAGATATAAAGGTAAGATCAGTTGAGTTTATTTCTGAAAATACATTTGATATGTTATTAAACCCAGCAAGAAAGGCATTAAGACATTTATTTGAGGTATAAGCTGAATTTCAATGAATTTGAGGGTTTAATACTTGGTAAAATATTTATTTCTATTTTGGTCAAACATTTATTGATTTACCAACCAACCAACCAAAAACATGATATATTAAATTTCTTATAAAATATGACTATCTTCAAACATCTCTAAGAGTACTCCTAAATAGTATTATTGAGACAGAATAACAAAACTAGAAAAGAGTCCTATACTATGATAAGTTTCTGAACAATAACCAGCTAAGTTACATTTTAAGAGCTCTTGGGAATGAAAGCTCTTGGGATCTTTTTGTAATTCTATTTAAGAAATATAGATACATACCAGCAGGAGCAGAATTCACTTCTAATAACAAACTTAAAAAAAAAGGAAGAAAGTTAAGAATTAGATTACAGAGACAGTATAGAGGAATAGTGATGTGGACATCAAAGCCTTTCTGTAGAATATAGTTCACATATACCTTGGCCTCAGTGAGTCCTGTCTGTGGCCTTCGGGTGAGATCTTTTGAAGGAACCATTTTCAACAACTCATCTTGTTTCTTAAGTCGTTTAAATCCATTAGAGTCCTAGGAAGAAGAGGCCTGGGGATATGATTCAAGGTGCTTCTTTTTCTCCAGTAAATTCTTCAGTCTGGTCTTCTGGTTTGCAATTGGGGAAATGGAAAAATGTTTTCATTGTCACAGACCTTTAATTACATAAATTAGAATAACTATAAAAGTGTTACCAGTAATTAGTACACTACAACGGGGGAGACTTATGAAAATACATTGCAAAGAAAACAATTATCGTAAATGACTGTGTAAAAGTTTAGAAAGTGAATGAGTCACAACTATTGCTTTTCTCTAAAATTCACTCTCCATCTCCTAACCTAACCACTCTCATTTACTAGGTCCTTTTCTAATAAGCTGCATTTAAAATGAAAGTAGCATATTCAGCTTATTGGAAAGACTTTTACAATAAATGAGAACATTTCTAAATCAAATGTTATCACAATATGTATTTTCAGCATCTCATACTCCTTTTTAACTGCTGTGGTTAGAGTCCTTTCCAGAGTTTCTTAGCTATGGTCTCTAAGTTGCAAAATAAGAAAAATAAAGATATCCCATTTTCTAACTTGAGTTGATCCAATGGATACTTCCTTTGTAGTGTTAATGAAAGATATGCTTTATCTTGCATCATAATGAGAAGATATTGTCTCAGTGATACTGTATCTATCTGATAATGAGATGAAGCAATGCTGGCTGGCTGGATATAAATGTGTAACTGTGTATCTAAGATCTTTAAGCTACATTAGCTGGCAAACTCAGGAAAAAGAATAGTTCAAGGCCACTTTAGCATTATATCAACTTTTTCAAGGCTAGCATGAAAACGTTTTTAAAATGTACAAAATTTAAGAAAAATAAAATTGTTTAAATGTTGCATTTATATAATGATTAGCTAAGATCTCTAAATGGCCTCCCAGACACCTTTCTCTCTCTCTATTTCATTCTGTCTATTCTTATAATCAGTGGTTCCCAACTGAAGATTTTTGCCCCTCAGAAAATATTTGTGTTTGTCTGGAGAAATTTTTGATGGTTACAAATGGGGTGGAGATGAGAAGGCAGAGGCCAGGGACTCTACTAAACATTCTAGAATGCATAAAACATCCCTGACAACAAAGAACTATTCAGCCCCCAAAATTATCCAGTCAGTGATGCCCCCGTTGAGAAACCTTAATGTAAATCCAGTTTGTGGTAAAAGTAAGGTAATCTTTCCCAGTTAGCAGAGTTCCTAATGTGAATGACCAGGAAAAAGAAGGTAAAGAAAGAGAGAAAGAAAGAAAGAAAAGGGAGAAAAAAAAATAATAAAGGAAAGAAAAGAAAAGAAAGAAAGAACAAGTAAAAAGGAAAAAAGTAGGTTAAAAATAGGCTTTAAGGAGACAAGTATTGTCAAATATTCAATTGCAAAACAACAAAGTGTGCCTCCATGCAAAAGCAGACAGGTTAGAGACCCGTGCTTTATTACTCTTGCTTTTGACTTGTTCACTGGTTAGGGAGCCATGGTTTGTTACTCTTGCTTTTGACTTCATTACTGTTCCCTCTAGTCTGCAAAACTAACATAGGAGCAAAAACTCTTCTTGCTCCCATGTTTTAAAGGATAAAGGAAACAAAGTCTGCTGTTGACAAAGTACAGCAAAAGAGAATTATGGTTATGGTCTGAGTGCTACACACGGACTTGGGCCATCCTGTAAACTCCTGAGTGGCAGGATACCTGAACCTGTCAACATCAAGGTTAATCTCTCCACTCCCCTTCTTTACACAGCCTTAAGGCAGCTGGGAGGAACAGTTAGTCTCCACTCCTTTTCCTCTTTGAAGCTGCCTTTGATATGCATTCAAAGCCCTATCTAGCAGTTATTTGTTCTGGAACACACATTGCCAGAGATAGCTCAGCTGCTTGCAGAACAGAACAGAAAAAAACAAAACAAAACAAAACACCAATGTCTATTAACACAGGTGAACAAGGAAGGAGACACAGCACATCTGCATCGATATGGGTGTCAGTGTTCAGATGACAGTGAAAAACTTTCAGAAAGGCGTTTTTAGGTGGAAAACCTTTGATCACTGGTCTTGACTGTCCTGGCAGTATTGTCTTAGGGGAGTTTGTTTGGTAGGGCCCCTCTACTTCTTTGGAACCTAATTTTCTTTCAACATACACATGTAAATGTTAACTCAGCAAAATGGGCCTCTGTGAGAAATGCTGGTTTCTCAGATCATCACGGATGAAGCAGTTAGTGTTTTCAGTTTCAGCTGGAAAATTTACCTCTTTAAATATGAATATTATTTTTTTCCAGTAAGTTAAGCCGGTTGTGGTCAAAAAGAAGAGAAAAGAAAAAACTTCAACAAACATGAACATGTGGTTTTCAAGGAAAAAAAAGTGCTATAATTAACATTTATAAATAGTTTCTATTAAATAAGCATTTTGGCAAACATATGGAAAGGACACCACCTTGCCCTCTGAGAGGCAAGCTGCCCTGATAGAAGGAAACCAGATAAGCTGGGTCTCAGCTTGTGGCTATATATGCAAAGCAAACCTGATGGGTTTGTGTCTTAAAGATGCAAGTTATTAATCAACATTCGTATTGGGTAAGCACATGGGCTGGAAAATGCAAAGCAAGCCAGCTGCTATTTTCAGCTGACTGCCTATGAGAAGATTCATGTAATACTGTTATATGTAGGGCTGTTCTTGTAGGGATGGGAAGGATTGAGGTCTCTGGTTATAAGGTATGGGCCTCCATACCCATCAGTGAAAGGAAGATAGAGCAACTCCAGGGGAAATAGTATCATATATACACATTTGCTGAAAGATGAAAATAATTCGGATACAAGTAACTTGGATATGAACTCTTAGATCAGGATTAAAATGTTTTCAACAAGTCAGTATAAATTTTGTCCTTCTTAGCGTGGTTGCTAAGATTGTAACTTATTCACTAGTCACTAGTTACTTTGCCAAACCAAGAGACAAGTTTTTGATGCATGTTTTGTTCACTTCTCCATTTTCGGAGATAATACTCTCACCTTCTAAGAAATGGTCTTCCCTCCCCTTGGTTAAGTGAGTCTCAAACTCTGTTCCTCGACTGCTTGGTTCAGGCAGAATCTTACCCTAACTGACCTGAGAGTGTGAGTAGTATTTTAGAAAAGTCCTGTGTGTGGTCTATGGCAAGTGTTTTGAATCTTAGATGTGGAATATGTTATCAGAGGTAGGTACCCACTTCCTTTCCCTAAAGGAGGGGCTTTAATCCATTTACCTCATCTGTTGACTACACAAATATATATATATATATATGTCTATATATGTGCACATATGTATATACATGTAAATATATATGTATATGTGTACACATATATATTATATAACATATAAATAATATAAATTTAATATATTATATATAATAATATATATTATAATAATACTATATATCTCATTCACTAGCAACAACACACGATGCCTGGTGCTGTGTAGAATAAAGTGTCACTAAGACATGCTAAGTGCTAAGACATGCTAAGACATGTCACTGATAGGTACTACTGTGTACATTATATAGAGAAGCAGCAAACAGATGAAAAATATTCTTAATCATACGACAGCCAATTTACCCAATGCTGCTGCCAGTCACAGCGTAACTTTTAGAGCTTCAAAATTCAGCAAATATTTCTCAACCAAACTAACTTTCACTTTTGAAACATAGAAGTCCTGCCCACTGCCCAGACCTCGAAATGGCCCGCAGCATTTGGAATAAAGACTTGTAAAGAAGTGAGGCTCTTGTCTGTTAGACTGGGAAATGCCCCTTCTTCCCTAAGACAAGGAAATTTATATAGAGGCACCACCATCTCTTCATCCCAAAGATTAATTAGGAGGTGAAATCATACCTCACTGGTCCGCTGAAATGAATGTATCCAAGACACTGTGGGAGAGGTAGAAATAGGTTTGGGAACATCATTTTTTAACTTTCTGAATAACTTTCATTAACATATAAACAAATTATTTCTCTTTCAGAGACACTGTGAGCAGTCAGCGTTTTCATGTTTTCAGGCCCGACTAAAACCCTCAAATGCAGGAGATAATGAAAAGACGATCAACTTATTAATCAAAAAGCTGAAGAGGAAACTACCTCTCACAAACGCAGGGAGGCAACAGAAACACCGACTAGTAAGACTATCAGCCCTTTTCTATCTCATTTGTACATATTACCGATGCCAATTTTATTATACAGAGTGGACATAAATTTCGTGTGCAATTTAAAATAGTTTAACATAATAAATTGCATATAAACTTTATGGACACCTTTTATAAACACACACATACTTGTGGCCAGAGCCTCTACTGCCTTCTTTATAGATACAGGGATCATACATGGTGCATTTTGAGAAGAAAGGTCATTCTTTCAAGTCCATGGACCTGAAAGTGCCCAGAAATTCAACTGGAATTTGCTGGTCCCTGGTAGTTGGGAGACCTTCCTAAGGTGAGGAAGTCATTAGCTAGATAATCCAATTGTGATTTGGGAATTAGGAAATATGTTCCTCTCATTTTATGGTCACATATAATTTGTATTCTTAGTACCAGAAAGACAAGAAAAGAGACTGCCTTATAAGAGGCTCGGATAAATCTCTACCTTTGGCTTCTCCCAGAGAAGATTACTGTCCTGCCAGTAGCAGAGTTGATATTGAATTAAAATAAATGATCTCATTACTTGGTTGGGAAATTTTTAATAGTCCATTCTTTTGGAGGGCCCTGAGACCCGCTTGTATGTCTTTTTATGTCAACTCCGAGCAATGTTATTACTCAAGAACCTGTTAATTCAAGCATTAATCAAAACTGGTAGAAAATCAAAAAATTACTCTCATTTTTGAAAGCAGTTCTCCCTCCTCCAAGAAATTCTACACATGATTCAAATGAAATCTTAATCGTGTTATCAAAATGATTCTAATTCCCCTCAATTGCTTGGCCAGGTCACCATGTGAAAAATATCTACAACTTTCCTCAGGAGGAAACTGAAGTTCCTCAAGCTGAGCATGTTTCTGAAACCTAGTATCAAAGACTTGAAGAATGGCAACATAGGCACTGAATTTAGAACTATCGAGTTAGGCACCTTCATTTTATAGATAAGGAAAGTGAGACCTACCAGAGAGGTTAAGAAACTTACCCCAAGTTCCACAAATAGTAAGTGTCAGAATGAGAATTAGAACTTGTATCTACTACTCGCTACTGAAAGGCTCTCACCGCAGTATCAAGCTGGCATTGAGATGCTATCCACTGAGTGTTTGGTGTTTAGTATCTCAACAGTAATAAGGACAAGAAACAAACCAAGGAATATAAAAAGAAAAAAAGTAAGCAGGAAATACATAGATGATCATTTGTTTGATTTCCTAAGTAATCAAATAGAAGCAAGTTGAAACAAGGAAATCCTATTTTTTCCCAAATAAAATTTTCAACAATGTTTCATCATGATAAGAATGCTGTAAGTGAAAAGAGGTAAAAATTTTTACAACGAAGACTAAAAGCCTCAAAATTTTTATTCTTTTAATTTAGGTATATATGAAACATTTTTTGAAGAGATATTCTTTGCAGTATTGTATACAAATTAAAAGTTAGAAGCAACCTGTGTGTCTCAAGATAGTAATAATTCCATTCTATATTGGAATACAAAGCAACCACCATATATCATAGTTTCTGAGGAATATTTAATATTTTGTGATATGTTAAGTGTAAAAAAAAACAATTACCACCAACTAGTGTAAATAACAAAGTAAAAACACACTCACACACACACACACTAGAAAAATATACAGCAAAAAATTTTCATGGTTATCCCTGGAGATGGGATTACAAGTGATTTTTTTCCACTATTACTTCCTGAACAATTTATGTACTTCACAAATACTTTTCAGTGAACATGACATGTCTTTAATCGGAAAAATAAGTTCTCAGTCATCATTTTATTAATTAGGAAAAAAGTTTTAAACAAGAATGCTACTTTTTCTTTGATTTCTAGACATGCCCTTCATGTGATTTTTATGAGAAAAAACCACCCAAGGAATTCCTAGAAAGACTGAAGTCACTTCTTCAACAGGTATCTACCTTGACTTACATTTGATTTTCTATTTTTTACTCGAGCTGCTTCTTACATACTGATGGAATACTCTTTCCACAGATGATTCACCAGCATCTCTCCTAGAGCACAGGGGATGTGAAGATTCCTGAGGACCTAACTCAAAGCTGGACACTATATTACATACTCTAACGCAGCAGGGAAACTCACTTCTTAGTACTCCAAGTAGAAGAGCACAATAGTGAGGGGGAAAAACCTGGATAAGTGTGCAAAGTCAGGATTATTTCCTCCAAACTACTAGGCAATCCTTTACATGCTCCGTTGTTTGATCAACTTGGAAAAGCTTTCTACTCAATTAGAGTCTGATTTCCTGTGTTATTGATTTCTATGACTTCTGAAGTTTTTACTTTATCTTGTTACCCAACTTTGACATTTCTTCGTTGGAGAAGAAGGTTAAAATTTTTAACCAAAAATACAGTTTGGAAGATTATTGATCTTGTATTGATCTTGATCTTGATAACCACAAGAGGTGAGGTCTATTATGATCATAACTTAAAAAGTGTCCACTTTCACTCAAGCTGAAAACATAGAAGCATAGGATCAAAATGAAAAGTGGAAGTCTTTATTCTTTTAAGGAAATGAAAACTGAGTGTTTAAAAACTTATACCCAAAGACTTTACTTTTTATTTCAGAAGGGCTAACAGTATAAATATGTAATTTATTTATGCATCAGAGGAATACCAGATGGCTTTTGTTGAAAAAAAAGACTTACTTCTTTACTGGGCTTTATCAAAATATTTAAATACTCTAGATGTGAATGTATTTATGAAATAGACTCTTAGTCTGTTTTATTTGTTTAAAGTAGTAACAGAGTATTAAGAAATGGGTTTACTATTACCTTCCTTTCTGGTCCCCTCATAAGCTAAAATTTTAAGCTTGTAGAAACAGCAATTAGAAGCTATAGAGGGACGCGCATCTGGAGCCAACAGAATTTAAGAGGTCTTCAAGCTCTCTTCTTGGACTATTACAGTGATTGTATTGTGAGTGAGCTAAGAGCTCCAAATGTCTGTCTTCTTTTTTCTTCTTTCTTTTTAAAATGAAACTCTGGCATGATAAAATTTCAAAACGTTTAGCATTTTAGACACTTTGTCTTTGCATGGTTTGGATAAGTCAAATTCAATCACCAAAATCGGGACACATGTCCCATTTAAAAATAGACTTTTGCATAAGCATTCCAATCTTTTACCCTTTGGTAGTAAAAACCAGCTACTCTGTCATTTCATGTCAACTCTAGCAGAGTTTGTTTAACTATCTAGTTAAAAACTCTAGAAAAATAAAATTTTCACTAGAATGGTATAAGCTATTTGAGAATCTCTTATTGTTGAAACGGCTATGAGTGTTCAAGAGGATGTGGGATGGAAGACGCTTTATGCTTTGGGAAACAACATTATCTGCTTAAAAGTGTTTTAAAAACAAATGCAGACTTAGCTTTTGGTTCTAAAAGGTATATTAAGAATCAATTATTTAATCTCAATGAAATATTTTTGTCAGTGACAAGATATTCTGTTATTACAAAGCAATTACGTACCTAATGATGATAATATACATTTAAAGTCTGCCTAAGTGTCAAATGGTGCCAGCTCAGCTTTTTGGGATAAAAGTTGAAAGCAGGCACAAAGACAACTTGGAAAATACGGAAAGTTTGTATTTCTTGTTTCTGGATTTATGGCTGTTGGTTTCTTTCTTGTTGTGATTTTATATTTAAAATAATGTATTTGTTTTGGTATGTTTATTTTTAAAAATCTCTGTCCCAGTTCTTCGACCAGGGTCTCTACTTAAAAAGTAAAAAGTATTTAATGGGCTGTTAGCTAAGAGCCTTTACTAAACAGAGTTTAAAACTCAAGTCAAGAGCCTACAGGGCCCTAGGAAAAGCAATGCATTAGAAGAAGCAAGGCGAGGAAGTGAGAACGTGAACAGCTCCATCTTCACTGTGCTGCGTTCAAGACTCAGCCAGTTTTAAAAGAGATGTAAGGAGAGCCCAGAAACATCTCCGTTCACCTATGAAGAGTAACACAGGAGACCTGAAACATTGTTGGCTCTGAAATTGTGGTCACTTGCTTAGACTTTCTGTGTTTCCATTTCCTTACTTGTAGAATGAGGGTGCTAGACTTTATCTCTAAGGTTGATTCTGCCTGTTTAAGAGCTTTATCTAGTTCAAGAGTCTCTGAAGTTCTGGGTACTCTTACAGGAATATCTGATCATACTAATGTCTGAGTAAGACTTTCTACTGAGTCTGATGTTCGATTGCAACAGATTTTGTAGCAACGCTCCCTGCAGGAACAAGAGAAATGTTCCAAGAAAGAAGGAGGAAAGAAGGAAGAAAGCAGGGGGGAAGGGAAGGAAGACATTGGTGTAGGTCATGGGACTTCGGGGAACATTAATCATGGATTTTATCATCTTAGCTGAAAGTGTCTTCTCCGGACACTTGTATGAAAGTGTAGCATTATTATCCTATGTTATTGCTCTGTTGTATTTACATTTTCATCTGAGAATTTAGTCCTAATATAAACTATGTACTTTATAACTTAATAATTATTTATTATATATTTGGTTTTAAATGTTCATGTTTACGGCTTCCTATTTAAGACCTGATTTATTAAATACTATCCAGTCAGTACAATTGTCTTTTGTGGTTCCCTGGAAACCCTTTGTTCAATAGTCCTAGCAGAAAATAGAAGATGATCCCCGGTTTCTGGGAAAATATAGTTTTTTACATAAAAACTGGTAAAATGGTAGATGGTAAAGATGTTCTTCTTTCCTTACCTACTTTCATTGAAATGAAACTGTTCACTTTCTGTCTCTCCCTCAAGGAGATCACTTCCTCTGTGGCCCTGCCAGGTGTCTGTCAGGGTCAGGTGGGGTAAATGGCATCCTGCCAGTGCTCACTGCCACGATGACATGCACACTCTCAAGCAAACTCCCCTGCACTCAAGTTTGTCCTATCTGGCTTTTCTGTCCTCTTATTATTATTAATAATCATCCTCTCCTAGCCACTCTCTCATGTTCACTGAGGACTGAAACATGTTCTTTCCCTGAAATGAACTTCTGCCATCATGCCGGGTGACTTCAGTGCCCACAGGAAAGATTCCACCAACATTACAAGTTTCCAGGCCTTGACCTCCTTGGTCCAAGAACTGAATCTTTTTGCCCCATCTCATAGTCCACTCCCATGGCCATGCCTCATGCTTTTCACCGGGACCTCTCTCTCTCTGAAATCTTTACACATATAAAACCGTCACCTGTTAGTCTTTTAGCTTTCAAACTGCCCTTCCTCTGTTCTGCGGCATCTGTCCTCAGATCCTGAAGGCAGGCCTTCACCTCTCCTGTTCTCTCAGGTTATTAGTTTCCCTCCGTCCCTCACAGAACCTTGGCCCCAGATCAGTCCCCTGAACTGCAGGCTGAGCAGCACACACCATCTCCTCCCCTGTTCATTCTTCTTGAGTACTGGCTACAAACTCCCTATCTGGTGGTCTTATTCTTGCTGCCCTAATCTAGCTTCAGACAGTGGCTCTGGGCACTAACCTTTGAAAACTCATTCAAACTCTCTCTCCTATCTGCTTACCCAAGTCAATTTCCCACTTCACTCTCAGCTCTGAATCCTCACCTGCTTTCAACATCTGTCACAGCTTTGGATAGAGACCTCCTCCATCTACTCCAGTCCCTAGTCAGTCTGGGCACAGCCTCACCTCATGGGAAGGAGAGGGGTTTGGACATTCCAGTCAAGCTTTTTGAAATAATATTCTATACATATGTCTAAGTTCTCTCTCCCCCTATCTATTAATCAAGCCCCTATAGTCTGATTTCTATCCAGCCCATACCCTATCACTGTATCATTAAAATTGCCGTGTCTTGGGTGGCTTCGTAGCTCAGTGAGTAGGGCACCGGCCACATGCACCAGGGCTGCTGGGTTGGAACCCACCCTGCCCTGCTAAAAACAAAACCAAAAAAATAGCCAGGTGTTGTGGTGGGCACCTGTAGTCCCAGCTACTTGGGAGGCTGAGGCAAGAGAATCGCTTAAGCCCAAGAACTAGAGGTTGCCGTGAGCTGTGACGCCACGCACTCTACCGAGGGCAACAAAGTGACACTCTGTCTTAATTTAAAAAAAAAATTGCCATGTCTCAAGTCAACAATGAGCTTCTAATTACTAATTCACGAGTCCAAGTTCTCATCTTATTTGACCTTACCATGCTTTTGTTACCTTTCACCACTCCCTACCTTTTTTCTTCTGTGACTGGGAGGTTCTTTTTGTCTAGCTGCGTCTTACCTCCGACCACACATTCTCAGTGGCACTTGCTGGCTCACTTTCCTGTAGAAGTTGACATTCCTGAGGATTCTGGTCCTGACCACCTTTCCACTTTATTCTTTCCTCTTCAACAGTCAAATGTGTTCCGCACATTTAGAATTTCCCTTCTATATTGTCAACCCTAAATCTATAGCTAAAGGCTAAACCTCTTTGCTAATTCCCAGAACCATTTATCCAACTTCTCCCGGGAGATTTCCATCTTTATCCCTTAGGCCCCAGGGCCACTAAACAAGCCAAAATTGGTCTCATCACTGCCCCCACTTCCCTAATCTTTCTCAAGAGTTCCCTAGTCTTCATTGATGGGGCCACATCCTCCCAGATTCCCAGATTCTACCTTTTCCCTCACTCCTTTCTTCTCCGCTCTCTCTGCCATCACCTTAATTCAAGCTCTCAGCTCTTGTTGCGATGGTTGAAATAACTTTCAGTTGGGTTTCTAGCCTCTCATCTTCTACTTTCTCCACTCAATCTCTGCATGCCAATGGAGTGACATTTTGGAAAGTTTAAGCCTGAGTATACCTTTTTCTTATTTACCTTAAATCGGCTCTCCTTTAGAACACAGCCTTGTCCAGAGGCAGAGAATGTGTGACACTTTACCATCTGCTCCACACTAAGCGCCCAGCTTCTCTTCACCTCGTTCTTCACATTCCAACCAATCCAATCTGCTTCTAGTTCCCCAGATATACCAGGTTGTTTCATTTTTTTGTGCCTTTGCACTTGCAATACCCTCTCCCTAGAATGTTACTCCTCCACCACCTCCTAATGTTCAGAAAACCCTCACATGTCTGTCAATATTCAACCTGGTCATCATCTCTAGAAGCGTTTCCATCACCATCTTACTCTATCTCTATGATGGTGTTAACTCTTTCCTCCTTTCAGAATTTGAACATACTTAAATTATTAGATTTGGTTTGATTATTGGACTAAATATGGTGAATGCAAGTCTATTGACTTATGTATCTTTTTCTCTTTGCAGAACATAAGCCTCTGGTGGAAAGAACTGCATCTTGTTAACATAATCCCTCATAATCCTGTAATCCCATTTACCATACGCCCTATATGGTAAATAACACATAGTAGAAAACAAATGCTGGCAAAATTCAATTGAATTAAACACAAAACAAGGGACTTATTCGTTGGCATCCTCCTCGACATCTCTGTCTTACATGTTGAATCAAATTCTCACCAAAGCCAGTTAACTCTGCTTTCAAAATATCTCAGAGTCCAATCACTTCTTTTCACCTTCAGCTTCTACTTTGTTGGAGACCAACATAACTCCTCCCTCAGAAGACTATAATACCTTCCCAAATACCTTCCTTGCTCTTCACCAACATCTATTTGCAACAAAGCAACCTGAGTGGCTCTCTTTAAAAACAAATCATGAGATGCCCTCCCTCAGCTCAAAGCCTTCCCATAGCTCCCCCATCATTCCGAGTGAAGCCTGCCTCCTAAAACAAGGGCTACTTTGTCTCTTATGCCACCTGCAACCTCTATAGCCTCCTATTCACTTTTCTTACACAGCTCCAGCCAAATAGACATTCTGACCCTTCCCTAGTACTTCAGGAACATTCCACATAAGGCATTAGTACTTTGTCCCCTCCTTGGAATGCTCTCCTGCCAAGGGTCCCTGTGCGCATTCCCTCACTTCCACGCCCTCGCCCACTATCGTCTTCTCTGACTACTTCCCTGTTTTAAATTGCAGCACAACCGCTCCAAACACCTCTGCTCGATGTTCCTTCATAGCACTTCTGTCTCTGTCCTCTACTAGAATGTAAATTCGATGTGGGCAGAGATTTTTGCCTTTTTTTGCCCGCTGCTATCTATCTGGCATTCAGAATGATGCCTTGGGCATAAAAAAACTTATTAAATATTTGCAGAAAGAATTGGTGAGTTCTGCAATGGCTGGCTTTGGAGTTCCCCTACAAAGCTTTAATTCCCAACACTTAGTTTGCCCTCTCTTTATTATGCAATTTGTGTGATATTGATTTTTCCTTTATAGGTTCATTCTGCTGTCTGAGTATCTTGTATCTTCTGCAGATTTTCCCCCATCCTCGTATCAGATGTAACCACACCTATTCTTTATTTTTGAAATTGGCCTTTAGTGGTCTGAAATTTGAAAGATTCAAAATGGAAACATTCTTCTACTTACCATTAAAATTTTAGCAGAAATATTTTTCTAAAGAAAACTTCTGGGTTTTTATTGTTTAGAGTTATTTTACTGGTAAATAAAACCCTTAATGTTTTCTAATACAACCATCACTCTTTCGTGTGCTATTTCCTTTTATCCTATAAAAACAGAAAATTCAAAACATCCATACATTCACTTATGAGTCTCTCTAGAAGTCTTTCTCAACTTTTTTAAAAAAATTATTATTGTCTAAAATCATATAACGGCACTAATGAATCTCTGTATCCACCTATGCCTCCCCTCCTTTCAAGATATCCTGCTTTGGGGCAGGCCAATGTATAACCTCCATGTATTAATTTGCAAGTTTGTCTACTTGAAATGTACCCCTGCTTTTAAAAACCCTGGCTTGAAAGCCATTGGGGAGGCCCAGGACATAAGCAGTAACTGCCCACGCTCCTTGCTTCATGCCCTGCATAAAGCTTCTTCCTCTTGCTGCAACTCTTCACTTCAGTGTTTGGCCTTGCCGTTTGGTTCAGTAACAATTCATTGGCCCCCACAGATGGGATGAAAGTCCCAAGTGGGTATCTTGCCCACAGCACACCAGCCCTGGTCACAGCCACAGTCGGGCCTCTTCCAGCAGCTGCCTGAGCCCTTTGTAGCTTGGGACAATTCCGTGTGTTCAGTTGCTGACTAGGGCAAGCTGGGCTGCAGTGCCTTTATTTTTCACTGTCAGAAAAAGACACTAAGCTCATAAGTAGTGGATTCACATGTAATGACACCAAGATATTCTGCTTTTGGCTTCTAGGCTTTGCTTTGGCTGCACACTTGGTTTCATAGAGGACACCCCTAAAGAGCGAAAGTGGCTGTAACCTTGAGAAATTGAATTCGATTTGCTTGAAACCTTGCCTGTATTTTAAAATTCTAATTTGAGAGGCCTCATGTCTGTCTTTGCCTTGTTACATCTTGTGAGGATCCCTGAAAGAATCACTAGTAAAAACTCAGCGGGCCTGCCTGGAGGGGACCATGTTGTCTGCTTTGCCAGGTTAAAACTTGGATGTTGAGTAGAGTAAATGGCATTTGTCTTCATTCCTGTGTGGTACAATTTTGTCTCAGCCAGTCTGGAAATACTAATTCAGTTCTTCTTGTAACTCATTGGAGTATTCTGCAGAATTAGACCATTTCCAGCGGTAAGCCTATGAAAAAGAAATACTGCTTGACCATAATATTCCCTAGGATCCCAGTAAAGGGGGCCAGTACATGGATCTTTAAATTATGTTACAACTTTCCAATTGGAATTGTTTCTCAAGCAGGGAGGTAAATGGGATGAAATTCTGTGTGTCCAAGCCTTTATGCTTTTATACCATGGTGAGCCAATTCAAAGAAAATATAATTTGCTTACAATAATTTTTCAAAGAGATGCCTTTGAGATAAAAGGGGTAAAGAAAGTTTTACCCAGTTCTCGAGAAATGGAAGATGACTTACTGCTTTCAACAAATGAATGTGCCCAATGCTTCTACCACCCCACCTTATGGGGTTCAGGGTACGGGAGCCAGGGCAATACCCCCTTCAGCTCAGGCAGAAATGGGAGCCCCTATCACCTCTGCTGGAGCAGGGAATATTAGTGATATAGACAGGCTAGAAAGAGCAATGTTCTCTCCTACATACGCTCAACAGGATACTCATTCAGTCAGGGAGCAACTCTGATTCAGTCAGGGTAATTCCCATTAAGAAAAACTACCTATTGGGGGAATCACCTCCCAGGGTCAGCTTATCCCATGCTCAACCTCTGACTTATATAACTTGGAAAAAAACATGCCTACCTATTGGGATGACCCAAGAAATATAGGAAATTTGTCCTCTATTTTTGCTACTCATAATCCTAACTGAGAGAATGCACAAAACTTGCTCAATATGCTGCTTACATCTGAAAAGCAGTACTTAGACCCAGGAAGGGCGAGGAAGGATGCTGACCGGCCACATGTCAAGATTCCTGGAAATCTGGTCTGAGCAGCGGCTGAAAAGCTGTCGAAATACAGAGCTGGGATGGGATCTAAATCAAGAGGGTCAAGCCTACCTAGAGCATCACAGAGATTGTATTTTAGCATCCTTAGAAAAGGGGTTCCAAAGCAGTGTAGCTTTAATAAAGTTCAACAATTACAACTGAGGTCAAACAAAAATCCATCTGAGTTTTTGGAGAGAATTTTTAAAGCCAGTATGTGGCTTTAAAAATTTTTAAAGCCAGTATACTGAGGTAGATCTGGAGGCTCCCAAGAACCTCAAATCAGTGTGACTTTCATTAGTCAAAGTGCTTTTGAAATTCAGAAAAGTTGCCACAATTGGAAACAGTCCTTGGAATATTTATTTCTCAACTTGTAGAGATTGTTTTAGGGTGTTCAACAATTGGGATCAGGCATTGGAATATGAAGAGCAACAGAAAAATGGAAAAGTAGGCCTCTTTGTTGGCTGGTGCTCAGTCTGGAATTCCCAAGGTAAAGAAACCCCCAGAAAGGTAGGCCCCTGAGAAGGCGTCCAAAGCTGGTTCCCAGGCAATATGCCTACTGCAATCAAGAGGACCAATGGAAGAAGGACCGTCCATGTTTAAAAGGGCAATTCCAGGAGATAGAAGGAAAGGCTTGACTCATGTCAAGAGGTGGCTGAGAGTGATCAGGAGTGGTGGGTCCCAGGAGTCCACTGGGGAATCAGGCATATTTCCCATCTCCCAGGTAAACATTCAACAATGTTTACCTCCCAGGTAACTGTCAGTAAGAAAAAGACAAATTGACTTCTTTGTTGATACTAGAGCCACTTATCCTGTCTTAAATACCAAAAGAACAAAATTCTCAGTGCTGTGATTGTCATAGGAGTGTCTGGAATACATATGAAAAAGCCCATCTTACTACCAACGGACTGTCAAACGGGCATAGTCAACCTACAGTAGTTTCTCGTACATGCCAGAACGTCCAAGCCTTTTGTTGGGATGAGAATTGTTAACTAAGTTAAATGCAACAGTAATCTTTACTCCAGGAAAAGTGGACATGAACGTGATCAAAACAAGTTCCTGGATTCCAAGCATTCTTGTTAAACTTGGCAAGAGTGGATGTGAAATCAGAGACATGTTAGTCCAAGTTATGGGGATAATGCCATGAAAACAATGGGAGTGTACAAATAGATGGTCATTTCTCTGAGGAGAGAGAAAGCATCACTGATGAAAAGAGGTCAGGATGGCCAACAATGAGAAGAGCTGACCAAAACATTGTCAAAATTGATTGAAAAAATTCTCATGGCTGACTGTGAGAAGCAGAGTGGACCAACCACACATCAATAAAGAAACAGAAAAATCTTAACTGAAAACCTTGGCATGAGCTTAGCAGTGAACAAAAGGGAAGAGCTCACAGGGCACAGTCTGGGAGGGAGTTTTTAGCCAGTAAATAAACAACTGTATTGGAACACCCTCCCTACTCATCTGAGCTGGCCCCTTAATGACGTTGTTCTTTACCTGAAGAGAAAGGAACTATTAAAAGGCTGACTTTTGATGACATTCAAGACATCAAGGCTAATACAATGACAGCTCTGATAGTCACTCCAGACAGAGTTCCAAAAATTGCCTTGAAGAGTGGACTTGGAGCTGGCATTGGTGCGTATCTTTCCAAGGGGAGTCCTTTGGAGGTGACCATAGTGATATTCAGCAATGAGGTACTTTTTCTAGGATGAGTTTATGAATTTAATTGTTGAGCCTTGTAGGATTATTCAGAAAAAGAAGGGCAATTGATATTGGTGGAAAAAAGACGAATTATGCACAGAAAATCTGGAAATTACTAAAAAAATTTTTCGGTTGAACCTAAAAAAAAAAGATAATTATACATTGCCAAAGCCAACAAAATAGGACCATTTAGTATCTCACGAAAATAATAAAGCAGACCAGGCCATTAAAGTGCCACCCAGACCCAAACTCCCACTGTTATGGGCCTAACCTCACACACAACCTTGCTCTTGTGCAGCCTGGTCTCAAACTCATGAGTTCAAGCCCTTGCCCTGCCTTGGCCTCCCAGAGTGCTAGGATCACACTAGGATCAGAGTGCGTGAGCCACTGTGCCTGGTCCCCTAGGATTTTTAAAATATTTGTTAGTAACAGTAAACAAATTTACTAGATGGACAAAAGCCTTTTCCTGCTATAATAAAAGCAGGTAATAAAAGGCTTACTAAAAAAAAAAAAAAAATCCCCAAGTTTAGATTGCCAGTCACCATCCAGAGGTGACAAGGTGCCTTTGTTGGCAAAGTAACCCAGGAGGTGTCCAAGCAGCTGGGGATTAAATGAAAATCATCTGTCTCTTGGATACCCCAGTCCACTGGAAAGACTAAAGAGGTGACCCACACCTTGAAAAACATGATTGAAAAAATTTGTCAGGAAACAAATCTGATATAGAATAAAGTATTGTCTGTTGCAATGCTTAAAATTAGAGTGGATTTTTAGATGGCTTTAGATGGCTTTATTACAGAGTGGCTTTTTTTACAGATGCTTAAATTAAATTAAGCATCTGTAAAATGTTGTCCAGGACACCCTTCCTAAGTTCTGAGTCACTGGGAAAACAAATAAATGATTTAAAAATCAAAGAGTCAGACACTATCAGACATACCTAATTGTTGGGACTAACTTTAAATGTCATCCACAAATTTACCTCTAACAGGATGATGTGTCCTCCTGATGTTTCTTTCCAGAGAGTGAAGCCAGGAAATTGGGTGCTCCTCAAAACATCTCTTTGAGGGATGCCCATCCCAAAGACCAACTTATACCCTGATGGGTGGGAGCATGTCAGGTTTGTTAGTAACACACTCTTCTGTTAAATTGGAAAGAGTTAAGCTGTGCATTTATTCTTGGATAAAGCTTATTCCTGACCCAGCCAGGCCAGCCCTTGAAGACTCCACTTCTGCTAATTCCTGCTATCCTAGGAGCCAGAACCAGGTCTTAGATGAAAAATTATTTTTAAAAAATGTACAGATAATAATAGCTGATCCTTGGTCCTAAGTAGCTACATGTTATGGATGCTTAATTTCCTCTCTGCTTACCTTCCCATGTGTGCTGCCCAAGTCTTTTAACCACTTCACTTGTAAATGTGTAATTGGAAATCAAGCTTATTATTCATTTCAGACTTACACAGATTATGTCTTGTTTTTTAACTAGCTTATAATAATCATTCTACACCATACAAATCCTTATTGTACTGGCAAAAATAAATGAGAATTTCATTTTATAAGCTTAAATAAAATTAGACATATTGTCATTTGCTATATCTTTCTAATTGTCCCTCTAGGAACTGACCAACATGACCAACTGTGTCATTGCTTACACTCACATTGGAAGACACGTCTATGGTTAAAATTTCTCAGTCTCTGGCCTCTTTGGGAAATTCAACCAATTGCTGGATATGTCACCCAAAATCATTTTCAACAAATGACTACAATGGCCCATTAATCATTCCTGTAATGAACTCCGTGACAGTTACCAATTTTACCGTAAATATAATGGAAGGCCTCCCTGGGTCCTATCAAATAAAGGTAATAATCCAAGGGTGTCCAATTCCTTGCTTCCTTCTAATGCTTTTTCAAAAGAGTAAGATTTGCTCTAAACCCTCGAGGTATAGATTGTCCTGAACGAATTAACACAGCACAGGAATCAACCAGCTTTTTAAACTCTCATTTTCTGACCCATCTAAAGAACACTGCATAAAGTTGCCCTTATGAGCCCCCTGTTTCTTAGAGTTACCTTAGTCAGGCCTGCCAAGAAAATTACCATACTCTTCTCCTCTGTTTAGTTCACTCCAGACTTGACAGAAATATTGGTAGCCCCCTGCCCAGTTCTTACTATCCCTTCAAGACCTGCCCAGAAATACCCAGGTCTTGCTAAACTCAGCAACTCCTAACTGCAAAGCAATGTCCAGGAATAAAAACAAACCTAAAACGACTTGCTGTGCATCTTTGATTTAGTCCAATTCCCAGCGTCTGGCATGAGACTCTTCCTGGTGAAAGATGGCTAAGAGATGGTCGATTTGGAGAAGGAAATTTTTGTTGTTGTGTGTTTTTACCCTATAATCTTAATTCAAGAAATTAGTCAAATGTAATTCACAAAGGAATAAGAAAAAGGCTGGAGTGGTGGGAGAGAAAACACTAAATGTCCCTGGTTGAAGTCTGCAAAAGTCCATCGTGAATCAAGAATTCAGAATTCTAAGGAAATGCTCTCACAGGAATTAGTGAGCAGGAGAACAGGATTGGGAAGGGGGATAGTCAAGCCGGGGTGTGATTCCAGGTGAAGCCCCAGATTCAGCCTGATCCTATAGGGAGCCCTGGAACATACATGACCTCAGAGTTGTCAGTTATTCTCACAAAGGGGGTGGGTTTCTCGTACCCTCACACTAGTCAGTATCACTGGGGGGGGGGGGGGAGGTAAGGGGGCTTCACAAGTTGACAACCCAAAAAAACAACAGTTACAAAAAACAAAAATAAATAAAACCAAAAACCATTGTGGCATT
>CAUYPK010040436.1:0-10728 GCA_963574355.1 Loris lydekkerianus | reverse complement strand
GTTGTCTCCTTAGCTGTACAGAAGCTTTTCAGTTTAATGAAGTCCCATTTGTTTATTTTTGTTGTTGTTGCAATTGCCATGGCAGTCTTCTTCATGAAGTCTTTCCCCAGGCCAATATCTTCCAGTGTTTTTCCTATGCTTTTATTGTTTTATGTTTTATGCCTTATTTTTATTGTTTTATGCCTTAAATTTAAGTCCTTTATACATCTTGAATCAATTTTTGTTTAAGTGGGGAAAGGTGGGGGTCCAGTTTCAGTCTTTTACATGTGTATATCCAGTTCTTCCAACACCACTTATTGAATAGGGAGTCTTTCCCCCAAGGTATGTTCTTGTTTGATTTATCAAAGATTATGTGTTTGTAAGATGTTAGTTCATTTCTTGGTTTTCTATTCAATTCCAAGTGTCTATGTCTCTATTTTTGTGCCAGTACCATGCTGTCTTGACCACTATGGCTTTGTAGTGCAGCCTAAAATCTGGTATAGTGATGCCCCCAGCTTTGTTTTTATTACTAAGAACTACCTTAGCTATATGGGTTTTTTTCTGGTTTCATACAAAACGCAAAATCATTATTTCCAAATCTTGAAAGTATGATGTTAGTATTTTAATGGGAATGACATTGAATAGGTAGATTGCTTTGGGAAATATAGACATTTTAAAAATGTAAATTCTTCCCAGCCATGAGCATGGTATGTTCTTCCATTTGTTAATATCCTCTGCTATTTCCTTTCTTAAGATTTCATAATTTTCATTATTGAGGTCCTTCACCTCCTTTGTTAGGTATATTCCTAGGCATTTAATTTTCATTAAAGCTATGGTGAAGGGATTTGTGTCCTTAATTTGCCTCTAATCTTGACTGTTATTGGCATATACAGAGGCAACTAATTTGTGGATGTTGATTTTTATATCCTGAGACACTACTGTATTTTTGAATTCTTCCAGGAGACTTGTGGTTGAGTCTTTGAGGTTCTCCAAGTATAAAATCATGTCATCAGCAAAGAGGGAGAGTTTGACCTCCTCATCTCCTATTTGGATTCCCTTTATTTCCTTGTCTTACCTAATTCTATTGGCTAGAACTTCCCACACTATGTTGAAAAGTAATGGTGACAGAGGACAACCTTGTCTAGTTCCAGTTCTAAGAGGAAAAGTTTTCAATTTTAACTCCATTCAGTAAAATATTAGCTGTGAGTTTGTCATTCATAGCTTTAATCAGTTTCAAAAATGTGCCACCCATGCCTATATTCTTCAGTGTTCCAATTAGAAAAGGATGCTGGATTTTATCAAATGCTTTTTCTGCATCTATTGAGAGGATCATGGGGTCTTTATTTTTGCTTCTGTTCATTTGGTGTACAACATTTATGGACTTGCATATGTTAAACCAGCCTTGCATCCCTGGGATGAAATGTACTTGATCATGATGTATAACTTTTTTGATGATAAGCTGTAATTTTTGGTTAGGATTTTGTTGAGAATTTTTGCATCTATATTCATGAGTGAAATTGGTCTGAAATTCTCCTTTTTAGTTGGGTCTTTTCTTGGTTTTGGTATCAGGGTGATGTTTGCTTTATAGAACGTGTTGGGGAAGAGTCCTTCCTCCTCAATTTTTTGGAATAATTTCTGCAGCATTGGAATAAGATCTTCCTTGAAGGTTTGACAGAATTCTGGTGTGAAGCCATCTGGACCAGGTCATTCTTTTATTGGCAGCTTTTTATTGTTTCTTTAATCTCAGTGCTTGAAATTGGTCTGTTCAGAAGCTCTATTTCTTCCTGGCTAAGTCTAAAGAGAGGATGCGATTCCAAATCTTGATCCATTTCCTTCACATTGTCAAATTTCTAGGCATAGAGTTTATGGTAGTATTCACAGATGATCTTTTGTATATCTGTGGCATCAGTAGTTATTTCCCCATTATCATTTCTAATTGAGGTTCCTAGAGATTTTACTTTTTTACTTCTCTATTTGTAGTTAGTCTGGACAAAGGTTATCAATTTTATTTATTTATTTATTTTTTTCAAAAAACCAACTCCTTGTTTAATTAATTTTCTGAATGATTCTTTTGTTTTCATTTCATTGATCTCTGATTTAATTTTGAATATTTCTTTTCTTCTACTGGGTTTAGGCTTAGATTGTTCTTCTTTTTCCAATTCCATAAGATGGTTTGTGAGTTTTTGATGATCTCTCTTTTTGTTTTTCGAATGTAGGCATCTAAAGAGATAAATTTTCCTCTCAAAACTGCTTTTGCTGTACCCCACAGGGTTTGGTAGCTTGTCTCGTTATTGTAGTTATGCTTAAGGATGTTAATGATTTTCTGTTTTATTTCTTCCTGCACCTATCTGTCATTCAACAGAAGGTTGTTTAATTTCCATGCCTTTGTGTGGGGCTGAACATTTTTGTTGGAGTTGAGTTCCACCTTTAGTGCTTTATGGTCTGAGAAGGTACAAGGTAAAATTTCAATTCTTTTGATTCTGTTGAGGTTTATTTTATGTCCTAAGGTATGATCACTTTTGGAGAATGTTTCATGGGGCAATGAGAAGAATGTATATTCTTTAGCTTTGGAATGGAACATTCTATATCCATCTATCATGCACAGTTGTTCTAGAGTCTCATTTAAGTCCCTTATATCTTTAATTTCTATTTAGAGGATCTGTATAGATCCTGTATAGAAATGTTAAAGTCCTCTGTTATTTATGTTATTATAGGATATCATATTGCTCAGACTGAGTAAGGTCTTTTCAAAAATCTGGGAGCATCTAAATTAGATGTATAAATATTTAGAATTGAAACGTCTTCTTGTATTTTTCCCTTGACCAATATAAAGAGACGATCTTTGTCTTTTTTGACTTTAGTTGCTTTAAATCCACATGTATCTGAAAATAAGATTGCAACCCCTCTTTTCTTCTGAATTCCGTTTGCCTGAAAAATTGACATCCAACCCTTAACCCTGAGTTTTAATTTGTCTTTTGAAGCCGGGTGTGTTTCCTGCAAACAGTAAATGGGTGGCTTGTGTTTTTTAATCAAGTCAGCAAGTCTATGCCTGTTCAGTGGGGAATTCAAGCCATTAACATTTATTGAGATAACTGATAAGTATGTAGTGTTCTATTCATCTTATATTGTGAGAGTCCATTGCTTAGCTTTATCTTTTGCATCAGTGTGGAAATTAGGTTCTGTCTTTCAATTGCTCAGTTCTTACTTTGCTGCTGATCCATTGTGATAGTCTTTGTGTAGAATAGGTTGAAGTATTTCCTGTAGAGCTGGTCTTGTTGTGGTGAATTTCTTCAATGTTTGTATATTAGTAAATGATTTGATTTCTCCGTCAATGTTAAAGCTTAACTTAGCAGGATATAGAATTCTGGGCTGGAAATTGTTCTGTTTAAGTAGATAAACAGTAGATGAACATTGTCTTCTTGCTTGCAAAGTTTCATTAGAGAAGTCTTCAGTCACCCTGATGGATTTGCCCCTGTAGGTCAACTGGCGCTTACTCCTGGCAGCTTGAAGAATCTTTTCTTTTGTCTTGACTTTGGACAGGTTCATCACAATGTGCCTTGGAGAAGCTCGGTTAGAGTTGAGGTGACCTGGGGTCCGATATTCCTCTGAAAGCAGTGTGTCAGAATCTTTGGTGATATTTGGGAAATTTTCATTTATAATATTTTCTAGTATGGCTTTCATCCCCCTGGGGCATTCTTCTTCCCCTTCTGAGATACCTATCACTCATACGTTTGTATGCTTCATAAAGTCCTATAATTCTGTCAGTGAATGTTCTACTTTCTCTCTCTTCTTTTCTGCCTCTTTAACTATCTGAGTTATCTCAAGAGCTTTGTCCTCTACCTCTGTAATTCTTTCTTCTGCATGGTCTAATCTGTTCTTGATACTTTCTATTGCATCTTTAAGTTCCCTAATTGCTTCAGTTCCTTCAGCTCTGTTATATCCTTTCTATATTCTTCATATAGTTCATCTCTTATTTGATTCTGTTTTTGGATTTCCTTTTGGTTATTTTCCACTTTATCAGCAGTTTCCTTCATTGTTTTCATCATTTCCTTCATTGTTCTCCTTCATTGTTTTCATCATTTGTATTCTAAATTCCCTTTCTAACATTTCTTTATAGGTGGAATCCTCTGCAATAGCTACCTCATGATCCCTTGGGGGGTTGCTCTCGACTGGTTTTTCACGTTGCCAGGATTTTTCTTCTGATTCTTTCTCATGAGTGATTTCTTTTACCTGTTTCTTTGCCCTAATTTTCTTTTCACTTCCTCTTGGTCTTTAAGTTGCCATGCCTCTAGACCGGAGTTTCAATGAGTCCAGTTTTCCACTGCTTTTGTTCTCCACCTGGGTTCTAGAAGTCTTTTGCTGACTCCCTGTGTCCTCAAAGGGATGTTTATGGGTGGATCCTACCAGCCAGAGATGTCTGGAGTCTTGTATCCCCAGGCTCACCATGCCTAGTTGCAAGGAAGCTGTTATTCAGCCACCATTTTGCTCCTTCTTCTTGAAAATAATTTTTATGCCTGTAGTCCCAGTGACAAGGGGGCTGAGGCAAGAGAATCCGTTAGGCCCAGGAATGGGAGGTTGCTGTGAGTTGTGATGACACTGCATTATACCAAAGGTGACAAACTGAGACTCTACCTCAACAAAAAAGAAAAAACAAACAAACAAACAAACAAAAAAAACCTTTTCATTGTTATCATCAGGGTGACTGGCTTATAAAGTGTCAGGTAAGACTGACATATGACATCATTCCTCAAAACTTCCTTCCCTGTATGGTTGTGAGTTGGGAGTTGCCACAGAAATATTTTATATAAAATTTGAAGTAAAAGTAAAACTGAAAGTGAAGCATCAGCCAGGAAGGTAGCAGCACCTTTGTGTGGTCAGCACATAGTCACCAGGTGCTGCTCAGGTCAGTTGTGGGGGCTGTGACTTACATCCAGGTTCACCTCAGTGATACAGCTGGGCCTGCAGCTGCTCCACTTTTTTTCTGGAACCTCCTTCAAGTTTTACAATTTCTAAGGTAGATCATGTGTTCCACTCTGTCATGAAGAACTCTACTTTCTCCATCAAAGGATACCTCCATTCACCATCATGAGTCAGGAGCTGGTGAGAGACTGACTTGGGTACAAACCCATCCTTGTGGTATCATGCTTTTCTCTTTATGTTGGCTTTCTACCCAGCTGCTTGCCTTGCAGACTGTAAGTCTTATAAAGTGACTCTAAGGAAACTAGTAAGTAAGTATGGGTGTGTGTTTGTGTTCATCTGTGTGCATGTATGAGAGAGAGATGGATGAATGTAACAGCTTTTCTGAACCATAACTGATAGTATTTTAAATGTCAATTGAAAGATACTGAGATACTGCAAGTAAAAATCCTTTATAATCTATTCTTGGGTTCAATTAAATGAATAAATTTATTCTTAAAGTTTTGAGTTTTCAAAATTGCACATACTCATAAGTATTAAAATTGCACAAACTAATGAGTTTAGCAGTGTGGCAGGACATAAGATATAAGGGTTTCATTTGTTTGTTTTGAGACTGAGTTTCACTGGCTGTCCTGGGTAGAGTTCGCCATGGCATCACAGCTCATAGCAACCTCAAACTGTTGGGTTCAATCAATTCTCTTGTCTCAACCTCCCAAGAACCTGGGACTATAGGTGCCTGCCACAATGCCCTTTTTAGAGACAAGGTATAGCTCTGGCTTAGGCTGGTCTCAAACCCTTGAGCTCAGGCAATCCATCAACTTCGGCCTACTAAAGTGCTAGGATTACAGGCATGAGCCACCGCACTGCACCTGGCTGATATAAGGGTTTTTTAAATTAAGTTATAATTGATAAATAAAAATTATATATTTAAAACATGGTATTTTAACATATGTATACATTCTCAAATAATCCAATAAAGCTAATTAATGTAGCTATCACCTCACATACTTGTTTTCTGTGGTGAGAACATTTAAAATCTACTCTTTTAGCAATTTTCAAGTATACAATACATTATTATTAACTATAGTCACTATACTGTACAATAAATCTGTCAAATTTATTTTTCTTATCTATGTATAATATTGTACCCTTTGATTGACATTTCCTCATACCCCGACCTCGAGCTCCAGGCAACTATCATTCTAGTCCCTATCTGTGGGTTTGGAATTTTGAGTCTCCAACATGTGAGTGATCATATATTTGTCTTCCTGCGACTGACTTATGCCATTTAGCATAATATCCTTCATGCTCATCCATATTGTCCCAGATAACAGGATTTTCTTCCTTTTTAAATCATAAATAGTACTTCATTGTGTTTAAATAAATAAACATGGCATGCATGTGCCACATTTTCTCTTTCCATTCATGTGTCAATAAATCCTTAGGTTGATTTTGTATCTTGGCTATTGTGAATGGTGCTCCAATGAACACAATAGTGCAGATATCTCTTCAACGTCCTGATTTCCATTTCTTTATATATATACCCAATAGTGAGATTGCTGCATTATAGGGTAGTTGTATTATTTTTTAATCTTTTGAGTAACCCTCATACTGTTTTCTATAATAACTGTACTAATTTACATTCCTACCAACAGTGTATAAGGTTTTCTTTTTTTCACAGCAGGATATAAGATTGATTCATAAAATTAATGCTACTTCTTAAAATAAAAATTAGAAAAATTCCTTTATTAATAACAAAAATAATAAAATACTTAGGAATAATTGTAACAAAATAGTTCACAGCTTGTACATTGAAATCTACAAAATACTGTTGAAAGAAAAAAAAGACCTAAATATATGGAAAGATAGCCCATAAAAATTGAATGTTTTAAACATAACAAAATTATTTACCGAGTTACTCTGGGCTTCATGATCTTTACCTCTATACCCATCCCTACCACATACTGTGGAATGTTGTATCATGAGAAGAATTGTCTATGCATTCATTTCCTTCTCAATCTTTTCCCTTTCTGCTTGTTCTATTCTTTTTCTTTTTGCACTTTGTGATTCCGGGAACACTGTAAATTATCCTATCTTCCTCAATCAAGTTTTGAGATAATTTAAAATCCTAATGGAAAAAGCACATGGAGATTAACAGTACCTGACAAATATTAGAAAAGATAACAGTGTAGACAAGTGGGTTCAAAACACTGAACCTCAGAATTAGACAGAAATTTCAACTGATAACAGAAATTCTGGAAAACTTAAACTCTGGGCTCATAACCCCATTAAAGGTAATGAAAAACAAATGATTTTTAAATAAATTTTAGCACCTGCAAAAAGGGGAGGGGAAGAGTCAAGGGCATAGCAAGCATTTCCTTTCTGTGTTTCCAAACTCACCACAGTTGCTGCCACAGAGTGGCTGAACAAGTAGTGTTGAGAAATTTTTACAATGATAGTTGTCCCTGCACATAGAAGAAAGTATTAGGATACAAGAAAGATTTATTTAAGTTAAAGTTAAGATCCATGGCCCTTGAATAAAATTCTTTCATCATAAAAGGCTTCAATTACATGGTTTCTATGTCCCCACAATCAGAAAAATAAAAGTAAGACACATAATTGCCACCAAATGTCATATAAGATATTATAAAGAATTCTTTGTTGATCACCTAATTAAGAAAAAGAAATCTTTAAATTCTGTTATTCATTCTGTACTTTCATTCTTTTTTGTATGTATCTTTACCGAAATGTACATCCCACTGTATCATTTTATTCATCATCTATTACATGTTTTGTCACTTGCTTTGTAGCATCATCTCCATTAGAGAAAGGGCCCATTCTAGTATATAGTGTGGTGCTTTAATCATAAGCATAATCAATACTGATACATACATGTCAAACAAAAAACAAATAAAAAGAAAAAAGAATGAATAGAGTAAGAAGACAATAAGTATTTTCCTAAAACAATTATATAATTTCATATTTATGGTCTTTTAATAGCTTTCCATTATTTACAAAAAAAAAAAAAAAAAAAAAAAATGGTGGCAGCACCTGTGGCTCAGTGGGTAGGGTGCTGGCCCCATATACCAAAGGTGGCAGATTCAAAACCAGCCCCAGCCAAACTGCAACAACAACAGAAAACAATATCTGGGCATTGTGGCGGGCGCCTGTAGTCCCAGCTGCTCAGGAGGCTGAGGCAAGAGAATCACCTAAGCCCAAGAGCTGGAGTTTGCTGTGAGCTGTGACACTACAGCACTCTGCCCAGGGCAACAACTTGAGACTCTATGTTGGAGGTGGTGGGTTCAGGCCCAGCCCCACACAAAAACTGCAAGAAAAAAAAAAAAAAAAAAAAAAAAAAAAACAACTTAAATTACTAAAACAAAAAGTACATTGTCTTATTCCTGTCTAACTCCCAAGGTTTTTTTCATTTTTGCAACTCTATGACCCATATTCTGAACTGCAATAAAACTGAACTTCTCCTTACAAAAACCACAGGCTATGTTATATTATATTTCTCTTCTTTTGATAATGCATTTGGTTTAGATAAACTGCACTAATCATTTATCTTATCCTATGGTTTTTTTCCACACAGAAAATTTCTACTCAAATTTGTGGCTGAAATATACACTCCTCTTATTTGATCACTAAATAATTCAACAGGGTTTGATAAATGAAGTGAATATATTTTATTATTTTTCAATACATATATCTCTACTTTTACTTTAAAGATGTTAAACAACAGAAATTGAGTTTTAGTCACTGGTTTTTATTAATTAATTTGTTTCAATTTTTACAATAAGATATGATTTATTTCAGTTAAAATTTAAATTTTAGGGAACAGTTTCAACAAAAATTAAGTCAAATAGCTACTATAACCAAGGAAAATAATACTTTATTATTTTTATTTTATTTTTTTTGAGTCAGAGTCTCACTGTGTCATCCTCAGTAGAGTACTGTGGCATCGCAGCTCACAACAACCTCAAACTCTTGGGCTCAAGCAATTCTTTTGCCTCAGCCTCCCAAGTAGCTGGGATACAAGTGCCCACCACAACGCCAGGCAATTTTTTGTTGCAGTTGTCATTGTTGGTTAGCTGGCCCGGGCCGATTTTGAACCTGCCAACTTTCAGTGCATGTGGCTGGTCCCGTAAACACTGTGCTACAGGTGCCAAACCTCAAATAATACTTTAAAGAAAAAATTATTCATGCCCCTCTGTTGTCAACTTATTTTATTTATTTATTTGTTTTGAGGCAGAGTCTCACTATGTTGCCCTCAGTAGAGTAAGTAACATGGCGTCAAACTCTTGGGCTTTAGTGATTCTCTTGCCTCAGCCTCCCAAGTAGCTGGGATTACAAGCACCCACAAATGCCCAGCTATTTTTTGTTTGCAGTTGTTATTGTTGTTTAGCAGGCTTAGGCCGGGTTCGAACCCGCCTGCCTTGGGGTATGTGGCCTGGAGCCCTAACCACTGACCTAACTGCGCCAAGCCTATCAACTCATTTTAAAAACCCAACTTCAGGCAACAACTGATCTGTTTTATGCATCCCTAACCTTCTAAGAACATTGCATACATGGAACATTGTCCTTGAGTCTGGTTTCATTTAATTTTCATAATACATTTGTAATTAATTCTTGTTTTGTGAAGTATCAAAAGTTTATTACTTTTTAATGCTGTGTAATGTCCATTTGTATGGATGTATGGTAGTATATTGATCTTTTCCTTAGTTAGGGATTTTTTTCATATTTTATAAATTAAAAATAAAGTCTCAAAAAGCATCAATGTACTGGTTTTTGTGTGAACATGCTTTTTCAATTTATCTGGGTAAATACCTAGAGGTTGATTTTGCTGGGTTATATGATAACTTTTTTTTCAACTTCAAAATAAACTAAAAAACACTTTTCCAAAGTGTTGATATCATTTTGCTTTACCATGAACAATATATGAAATTTCCTGTACTATCTCCTTATAAGCATTTGCTATTGTCAGGAGTTTTAGCCGTTCTATCTGTGTAATGGTATATCATTGTTATTTTAATTTGCATTTTCCTAAAATTCATAATGATAAGCATCTTTCTCTATGCACATTTACCATGCATGTATCTTAGGTAAAATTAAAAAATCTTGAGGATTTTTTTAAAATTGAGTTGTTCATTTTTGTATTATGTTTTGAGAGTTCTCTTCATGTTTTTCTTAAAGGAAGTCCTTCATCAAATGCATACTTTGCAAGTATTTTTTCTAAGCCCTTGGATTATACATTCATTCTCTTAAGAACATTTTTAGTAGGAGAAGCAGAAGACCTTAATTTTGATAAAAGCTGGTATAGGATAAAAAATAAAAAGAAGAAAAGGAAAGCAAATGTGTATTTGGTGTAATATATAAGAAATCTTGGCCTACCCTTAAATTATAAAAAGTTTCTGATATAGTTTTATAGCATTAGTTTCTGGACTTAAGTTCAAAAGTTAATTTTACTTTAGTCTATGCAATTAAAATTATTTTTTACATGCATACTCAACTGTTCCTGCACAATCTGTTAAAAAGTCTGTCTGTTCTTCATTGAATGACCCTTTTCATTTTCTTTATCAGCTATCTATTCATAGCTCTATTTATGAACTCTTTTGGTTCCTTTGATCTGTTCATCCATAAATTTCCCCAAACTATGCTGTCTCAAGTAATACAGTTTTTTTATTACACCTAGAAATCATGAGATTGAGTCTTTTGACTTTTATTTACTGATTCTTTGACCTCCTCATTCTATTATTTCATTTTTATATAAATTTTTAGGTCAGCTTATAAATTTGTAGAAAAAATTCTGGTGAGATTTTAATTAGAATGGTG
>CAUYPK010040434.1:0-11775 GCA_963574355.1 Loris lydekkerianus | reverse complement strand
TGTTCACCTATTGAAGGACATTTGAGTTAATTCCAGTTTTAGAGTATTACAAATAAAACCACTGAATATCACATATGATATTCATAAGGACTAAGAATGCATTTGTTGGGTCATATGGAAAGCATATTTTCATACTTTATTTTTTTAAAGGGTGAATTTGATCTTTTACTGGTAAACCATCTTAGTTTTTGTATGCATGAAGATGTTTTAAATTTGGCTTTCCTTTGGATGATAGTTAAGTTGGAGATAAAATTTTCTGTAGACAATATATTCTCTCAACACTTGGGAAGTCTGCTGTCTTTTCCTTCTGATAACTTTGAAGGTTTTCTCTTTATTGGCAATGTCTTATATCCTTTCACTACAAGATGTCTAAGTATAGACTTACATTGGAAGTGCACATCAATTAGAGACTACTGAAAAATTCTGTTTTTTGTTGTTGTTTTTTTTGTTTTGTGTGTGTGTGCTTTTTTTGTTGTTGTTGGGGATTCATTGAGGGTACAAGAAACCAAGTTACACTGATTGCATTTGTTAGGTAAAGTCCCTCTTTTTTTTTTTTTTTTTTTTTTTTTTTAATGCTATTTCTAGGCAAATCCCCTGCTAACTCCTATTAGGCATATGTTGGAGTCTTTATACCATTATGCTACCTTTTAAATTAATATCTAATTCCCTTGTCAACTATAACTAGTCTAGCATCTAAATTAAAATTTTTAGTTGAATAATTATTTTTTGTTTTAGAGATTTATAATAGATCATTTTTCATAAGCACCTATTAGTGTTTAATTTTTACCTCTTTTGTTCCATAATTTATGCTTTGTTTTTTTTTTCTTTTTTTTTTAAAGAGACAGAGTCTCACTTTGCTGCCCTCAGTAGAGTGCTGCGGCATCACAGCTCACAGCAACCTTTAGCTCTTGGGCTTAGGCAATTCTCTTGCCTCAGCCTTCTGAGTAGCTGGGACTACAGGCGCCCCCCACAACGCCCGGCTATTTTTTTGTTGCAGTTTGGCCAGGGCCGGGTTTGAACCCACCACCCTCGGTATATGAGGCCTGTGCCCTACTCACTGAGCCACAGGCGCTGCCCTATCCTTTTTTTTTTTTAAATGGTTAGTATCCCTTTATTTCTTGAACATTCCAAGCAAACTAATTTTAAAGTTTTCTTCTGACTGTTCCATAGAAACAGTTTCCTCTGGAGTAAACTGATGTTTTGACTGCTTTTTGTTTTGCTTCTTCCTTAGCAATATGTATCTTTGTGGTTTTTCATGTTATGATTTACATACTCATGTTGAGTAAGACTTGGGTGGTCACTGTTGTTTCCATCTTTTTTATTTCTTGTGTTTGCTCTCTTGCCCACTTTATGCTCACGCCTCCTTATTTAGCATTTCTGTATTGTTTCCATTTAGCTCTATAAGATGCTGAGTCCAGACTCACATCTTATAACAGCATGTAGGCTTCTGCACTATGATTATATTGGAGATACTTCCAATCCTGTCACACAGATACGGGTGACCTGCCTTAGGTCCAAGGATATATTTTTCTTTTTCTTTTTTCTTTTCTTTTTTTTCTTTTTCTTTTTCTTTTTTTTTTTTTTTTTTTGCAGTTTTTGGCCGGGTCTGGGTTTGAACCCACCACCTCTGGCATATGGGACTGGCGCCCTACCCCTTTGAGCCACAGGCACCGCCTGGTCCAGGGATATATTTTTACCCTGCTACCTTCTCTAGTTCCACAGCTTCTAAAATATATAGCTGAAGCAGTATTTCAGGAATATTTTTTTTCTTTTTCTTCCCTTCCTCCCTCCCTTCCTTCCTTCCCATAGTCTCCCCTTACAAAAGGTGTAGGGACCTGAAATGTCTGCCCGAGCCCTGTACCATGCTCTGTAAGCAACATCAAGCTCTGGTTCCCCAATGCACGTTAGGCCCCAACTCCCTTCAGAATCTGGACATCGGCTGCTGCTCACCGTTTGAGTCCCAACCACCAGCCTGCTGTTCTGCTGGGTTTCTGGCAGAGATACTGATATTGATAAAATCTAGCTGTGTTGTATTCTCATTCTTTGTATTTTTCTGTCATTGTAACGGGAATGCTGCATCAAAATGCAAACTCACTGCAACATTTTGACTAGAAGTCCGGCAGGGCTCTTTTCTTTCCAAAGATCTTGACATCTTCCATCCCCCTACTGCCACCACCACCACCGCTCACACACACAGACCTATACACATAGTATGTAAGGCCAGGATCTTATAAAGCCCCGTGCAACTTCATATCTATCTCACTCTCCTCTGCTCACAGTACACCCTGTTCCTCACCAAACTGGACAATTGTCTGTTCCCAGAGCCTAATTCTTACTACGTGGGTGTTATTTTGCATTCTGCCCTGCATCTTGAAATGCCATTCACAATTCCCCATCGTCTTTCAAGCTCAGACCACCCCTTTCTTCCTCCATTAAAAGTTTTTCCTTGGACCAAGCACAGTGGCTTACGCCCATAATCGTAGCACTTTGGGAAGCCAAGGTAGGAAGACTGCCGGAGGCCAAGAATTCAAGACCAGCCTGGGCAATGGTGAGACCTTATCCCTACAAAAAAATTAAAAATACTAGCCAGGCATGATGTCAAGCTCCTGTAGTCCCCGCTATTTGGGATGCTGTGGGAGGAGCTCCCCTTGAGCCCAGGAGTTTGAGGTTTCACTGAGCTAAGATAACGCCACTGTAGTCTAGCCAGAGCAACAGACAGAAGCCCTGTCAAATAGATAAACAAGTAAATAAATAAAGAAAAGCGAGCTATCAATTTGAGCAGAAATTTTTTTAAACAAAAAATCTCCTTCATAAACTTTAAATGTATTTAAATCATTTCTATGTGGATGATTTTCTCTTCCCTTGTATACATTTTATTAGCTAAATAAAAATCTACAAAAATGATTAAAAATCATCTCTAGGGATTTGGTAAAGTGAAGGTTCCTGTGAACATTTTCTGTCCTCTTAAGGGTAGGGGTTATTCTTCCTCTGTCATCTCCAGCTCCAGGCCCACTGTGGACAGAACATCTTGGTGCTGTGTATCTGCACCCATATTCAAAAGAGCAAGTTCAGCTGATGAGACGGTGTTGCAGTAACTGATCAGTGGCCAAGGTGCTGAATATTAGCGGTGTGTGTCCTCAGCACTCTACCCACAGTAGAGTTACAATTTACCCTTCCTGGATTTTGGGATTTCATGACTTGTTGCTGAAACTAAAGCCTCTTTTTCTTTAATTTTTATTTTTTCTTTTTGTGGCAGAGTTTTGCTATGTTGCCCAGACTCAAGTACAGTGGCATCATCTTAGCTCACTGGAACCTCAAATTCCTGGGCTCAAGCAGTCCTCCTACCTCAGCCTCCCAAGTAGCTGGGAGTGTTGCACATGCCATTGTGCTGGCTAATTTTCACATTTTTTGTAGATACAGGGTCACGTTGTGTTTCTCAGGCTGGTCTTGAACTTCTGACCTTAATTGATCCTCCTACCTCAGCCTCCCAAAGTGCTAGGATTACAGGAATGAGCCACTGCACCCTACCCTCCTTTTTATCCCGGTTGTGACTCATCAAGTGAGTGTGCTGGTCACCGAATCACCAGTATTATGTTTATTTGTTTTTGTTTTTTTTAGATGGTGTCTCACCTTGTCTCCCTGTCGCTGTGGTGTCATCATAGCTCACAGCAACCTCAAACTCTTGAGAAGCAATCCTGCCTCAGCTTCCCAAGGAGTTGGGTCTATAAGTGCCTGCCACAGTGTCCGGCACTTTTAGTAGAGGCAGGGTCTCCCGCTCTTGCTCAGGCTGTTTTCCAACTCTTGAGCTCAAGCAGTCTACCCCCCTCAGCCTCCCAAGAGTGCTAGGATTGCAGGAATAAGCTACTGCTTCCCACCCTCTTTTTTATCCTGATTGTGATTCATCAAGTCAGTGGCTTGGTCACTGAATCACCAGTATTTGGAAACAGCCCACAGCTATGTTTGTGTTCCCCTCAACACAACCAGCCAAGTGCAATCAAGGGGATGAGATTAGGGAAGACCCATGCACAGACAACCTTGGTAGCTGTCGGGTAGCACCTGAGGTCATTTGTAGCTGGTAGTAGTGCAAAGTCAGAAAAAAACACATGCCGTTGTGTTCATCACAGTGCCGGGAGTGCGCGTACCAACAGGGAGTCAAGCCTGCATTGCTTTTCTATTCCAACTATACCTAGCACAATATGAACCATATAGTAGGTGTTCCTGCCTATAATGGTTTAACCTGTGTTTCCATATAAGGACTCTTATCATCTAGGGCATATCTAAATGTTGTCTCTTTGAAGATGCCTGCTCGACTCCCTACGGCACCTTGTACTTGCCTCTGTGTAGTAATTGTCATAACCAAGTCATTCATCTGTACCGAGGTTTACATCTCTTGTCTGAAGCTCATAATCCCAAGCTTGGCACGTAGTCCTAAGTGCTCAAGCAGTGTGTAACAGATGAGGGAATGAATAAAGAATTAATTGATCAGAAGCCACTTCAAACAATTTGATGACTCACCCTTTCCTATACTTCTTATTTTGCCATTTCAACTTACTCAATCCCCAGAATGATACATAAAAGGGAACCAAAATCAAGTTAAATACTAAGAGTCTAAACCATCGTGTGTCATTGTTGGTGGACACTTAGTGCAGTAAATCTGAAATGTTACTATTCGTACAAGGAGTTAATAAGTATACCAGTTTATCCATCACTAGCTTGTTTTTATAGCATCGGCCTGGTGTAAAGACAAAAACAATCTTAGACACTAGTGAGTATCATCTATATTTAATGCCTTTGTGCTATAGCAGTACAACTCTGGAAGGTTATTAGCACCACTTAAAATTATGTCTCCTTGTTAAATAATTAATACATTTGATGGCATAGAGCTTCAAACAAGGCTCAAAGCTCTAGTAATTAATGGACTAATTACAAAATGTTTGTAAAATGGCTTAAACACAAAGCATTGCATACGTGTAATTGTTTTAGAGGTAACCTTAAGTGCATAAATGTCAAAAAATATTCAGTGAAGATAGGTGGAGGGTGGCAGAAAAAGAAAAAGAGATAGTATCACACCAGGTAAGAAATCTTAGCTATTGATTTAAAATTTCTAAGAAGACTACTGTAAAACCAGAATGCTTTTTTGACTATGTCTCTAATTACATAAGAGCATCACCCAAGTCACAGGATTCTGGGCACGTGTTTAGAAGTGAGAAACCACTAGAGTACAAGTCCATTTCACCTAGTAACTTTTCTGACTCAGTAATTAAAAGACTTTAGCAATGCCCAAGTTCTACAAGATTTCTCTGTTTCATGCTACGCCCCTTAGGAGTTAGGAATTAATGGTACCTTAGTTTCTTGTTTATTTGTTTGTAGGTTGGGTTTTTTGTTTTTTTGTTTTTTTGTTTTTTTTTTTTTCTCCCTGTTGTTTGCTGTTTTCAGAAATCACCTAGTCTCTAAGATTTGCAGGCATGGGGACCATTTCACTCCCCCTTTCCAGAGCCTGCAAACCATCTCGCTGAAATGTCTTTCACACACTCCCCTGGTGAGGGGGGAAAAGCCTTCTTTAGAAGATGAAACATTGTCTTGTGTCTTTTCGCACCACTCTGAGCATTCTGTTAGGACATATTGGCGATTATAGGACAGTCTTTTTAGAAAAAGCCATGGGTTTCAAGTTAGCAGGAACCATCTATCAATTCTTAAGATTATGCCATGATTTACTGTCAGAGCATCATGTATTCTCTGATTTTCTGCCTCCCATGAAACATTGTGCTTTCCTTTTCTATTGATGTATCAACTATAATAGTTACAAGCAGCTACAGAAAAATCAATACCCGGCTTTCATTACTGTGTACATCAAGTAAAGAGCCCCCTGCCGCCAGAGCCTACCTTGTTAAGAGGCTCGCCAGGAGAAGGTGCACAGTGCTCGACTGTTTTCCCAGACAGCATTAGAAAAACCAACTGCAGGGAAGTTTTAAAACACTGTCCTATTCTACATGGAAGCCTAGAGACCCTAGAAAAATCTCTAGAAGGCCTGGACAAAAGGCAAGCCTAGTCATGTTTCAAAAAGAAAATATTCAAAAATGAACATAAAGTGGGTAATTCCTGTGTTTGCTTTTTTTCCAGATGTTTTCATGAGGTCATCAGGGCAGTGGGAGTAAGTATGAGGTTAATGTTTACTAGTAGATTGAGTCTGTGAGCAGAAAGTTCTCATAGGCTAAAGGGAAGGGTGCAAATACTCCCAGGTACGTGCTCCACACCCAGCTAAGCAAGGAGGAACCACGAACTCTGTGGATGTAAAGTAGGAATATTGCCACAGTCTTAAAATCAAACTGAGAGGTCCCAGACACACATGAATAAAGTTTTATTTCCTTTCAAAGTACATGTTAGAAAAAGAAAAGGGATTTTAAAGCAACAAATACCTTTATTTGCCTTTGTGAACACATTAGCTACCAGTTAGTACATGTAAATCAAGAATGCTGGAAACAGAATGTGTGTGCTGATAGTCTGGGGGACTCTCAAGGCCTCAGAAGTTCCTAGCATTTCAGCATTAATTTGGGTAATATAAAGAGGAGATTTCCAAAGCAAATCCTAACAACTCCTAATCTAAACTATGCAAAAATCATAAATCCCATAGAATTCCCACTCTGAAAACGTGCAATGAATGGATTCAGGTCTCTGTATTTAGTTGATTTTCTGATAGCAATGATCTCCATAAAGGTTTTTCATATATTACCATTGTGCTCCTAATTCAAACTCCAGTTATTTTTGTATCTGTAATGGTACAAGGAGGTAGAAACTTGTGCTTTCATAATTTTTGTATTCATTAAGAATATTCAGAAACTCCCGAAACTGTTTGGAAATACTACAGCAACATTAAACAAACACCAAACAAACGCAAACCTTGAGTACCGGATCAAACTCCCCAAAATACCATTTTCAAAGTATTGATGAATCTGAATAAGTAGTTTCATTTCTCTCCGTCCGTTTGTTTTGTATGGGGAGAAGACTATTTCTATGACGAACTCTGAAAATATTGAATTTTCTTTCATAGTTTTTGCAACTTCTGTGGTTTATTCCTTCTGTATTTCTGTGCAGTCAAATTATGTGAGACTCACATTTCCCTTTGCCATTCAACCAACTGTAATGAACTGCCCGTTCGGCTATTGGCGCCATGTTGAGGGCTTGATGCTCTGAAAGATTTGCTCTGCGAGGACTCTTAAAAGATGAGTTAGCCCTTGCTGGTTACATCTGAAGGCTCTGAGAAACTAGCAACAGGACCTCTTTCCTTCTGTGTCATTACCTAAGAGGAAGCCTCTGCATCCCCCCAGCCAGTCCTATAGCAGGGATATCCCCAAGGTTAGCCTCTCCACCTGCCAACACTCCTGATAACCAACTGGCATCAGACAGTTCGTATGATGCCAATCTTAATTATGCTTTTGCTTTCATTGATTTCTTTTGCTACTTTCCTGCCTGGTTACTTACATGCAATAGTACTTCTTTAAAGCATACTGTGGATGTGGTGTCCTAACAGTAATTGGAAGTTGAAGTAGAATGGGATTTCATTTGCACAATTATGTAATTCCTGTGAATTCGGCTAACACTTCCTTCTAGGTAGCACTCGTGCTCTTATTCAAAGTAAATTCTTTTCACATTTTTCCCCCCTTGCTTAGTTTAAAAGAAATCCTTCAGTGACCTACTGAACCTTAATACCAAATGAGGTGGTGGTTCCCCCATGAGCTGCCTAGATGGTTCATTCTGGGAATGGAGACGCCTCCCCACGGTGCCTTGCTGTGCTGCAGGCAGAGGCGATGAGCTCTGGCAGGAAACCCCAGAGCAGGATATTATGCACAGTAGGGGCTTTCCAACACAGCTGTTCCAAGCCCTCTAGGGTCAAAATAAGGGGGAAATCCAGAGTGACCACAATCTTACCATTAATTCATATGGCTGCCTGCCAGATGGGTCAGATGCCTACACATGTAGTAGGCGTTTAATAGGTTTTTAAAAACAGGTATACCGAAAGAATGATTTTAAGTAGAAATAGAGAATGTACTAATAATAAGGCAATAACGTATAAGCAAATAAGTAGAAAGAAAAAGGAAGGAGGGAAAAGAAAAGGAAGGAAAGAGGTAGGTTAGTAGAAAATCACACACACTTTAGCAAAGGCAACTATAGTTACAATTACTTCATTCCCCAATTATGTAAGATTTAGATTTTCTTCCTAATTAAGAAAAAAAATTAAAAAGTTCGTATGTCAAAATAACATATTCTGGAATTGGCACCGGAATAAATGTTATTCTGCGATACAGATGAATTCTTAAATTGGTACGTTATTTATGCAAATTATTTAAGGAAAATAACTTTGGATATTTTAATATGTTTTACACATATATGTTTCACTTTTGCTACTTATTTCTGGAAGTATCTTTCCTCCCACAGGGGCTCCCTGTCTGCTCTTATTTTCTCCAGCTCTTACGTGTGTGCCCCCTTCAAATCTGTGTCAGCAGTTTTGATGCTGTGGGTATCTGTGCATGAGCTAGAGTCCCTGTGTAGGGGCATTCTGCGACCAGCCGCGCAGTGGTGTTAGTTCCTGTGCGAGCTGGGCTCACCCTGGGCATATTTGGGAAAGGGACAGGTCTGTGCCAAGGCACAGGCCTTGGACTCCAATGTTTTTCAACTTTTTAAAAAATCTCATGGCACATGTGTACCAATAATTAAACTTGTACGGCGCACTTAAATTACGTTAATCAAAAAAAAAAAAAAAAAGTAGAAAAAAAGTAATATACTTACTGTGCTTTGAACTTCTTTTGAAAATAATTAATGATCTTTAAACATTTTCACAGTTATACCCTCTGCTAACTGCCTCCAGGCCAGCACTAAGCAAAGCTGTCACCTACACATCCTCTCTTCTGGTTGCTTTAATGACTGGAAACTCAGGAGCTTAAAAAGATGTTTTGTTTTACTGACCCATCAAAGCTTCTGCACATCCAGTCTCCTGGGGCACACCCCCTTTTTTTTGCTCTGGTAGACACTGTACCGCCCTCGGGTAGAGTGCCATGAGGTCACACGGCTCGCAGCAACGCTAACTCCTGGGCTTACGCAATTGAGACTATAGGCGCCCGCCACAATTCCCGGTTATTTTTTTTGGCAGGGGCTGGGTTTGAACCCACCACCCTTGGCCTATGGGGCCGGCCCCCTACTCACTGAGCCACAGGCGCTGCTCTTTATAGCCTATGATTTGGAGATACCTATATTCCCAGCTCCAGGGCCAAGATGCAATACAGTTTCAAGAGAGTGGAAAAAAACGCAGCCCACCATGGCAAAACTTTAGAATCCAGTGGATGTCAGCTCTGATTTCAGGTCCACCACCAATGAATACAAATATGAAAATAGTATTAGTTAATGTTAATAATAGGGAGATAGCATTAACATTGACATTGAAATTTCATTTCTAGAAGTATCAGCAGTTAATAGACCATTTATAATAACTATAAAAGCTTCATACTTTACAAACTGAAAATGCTTAAATAGCAGTTGAAAGATAGTGTATATTTCCGTACATCAAAAGAATCGCTCTTCTATTGTGACTTGTTTTTGTCAGGGAAGTAAAGAACTGTTCTCGATTAAATATTAGTTAATCAAGAATGTGTTTGCATTGAACTTGTGTTAGAAAAGATAAACAGTTCTGTTCACTTCACACAAGCTAAGCTTAAGGCATTTTTCTTTAAAAGTTTTTCTATATCTGGTGGTGCCTGTACCTCAGTGGTTACTGTGCCAGCCACATACACCGAGGCTGGAGGGTTCAAGCCCAGCCTGGGCCTGCTAAAACAACAATGACAACTGCAACAAAAAATAGCCAGGCATCGTGGCAGGTGCCTGTAGTCCCAGCTTCTTGGGAGGCTGAGGCAAGACAACCACTTAAGCCCAAGAGTTTGAGGTTGCTGCGAGCTGTCACACCACAGCACTGTACCCAAGGCGACAGCTTTGGATTCTGTCTCAAAAAAAAAAAAAAAAAAAAGTTTTCTATATCTGAATGACATGCATAGTTTAAAATAAAGTTCAAATGATCGAGTTTTCACTTAATAATTATACAGTAGACTTGGAGAAAGATAGTCAAGCACTGAAGAAACAATTTTAAAGATGTGTTTAATAGCTTGAAGTATATATTTTAAAATTTGGGAAGTGGAAGCTCTTTTGTTTCTCCAACCAAAGAATAGCCACACTACAGTTTGCTCTTGAATGAACCTCACATAAAAGTAAGATGTTCTGGAGGCAGTGTGGGCTTTGGGCACTGCCAAATCAACTGCCAGTTTGCAGTTTGTAATCTGTTTCACTATGTAGGAACAAAAAAAGTTGTCCCTGTTTTTCTCTGTTAATGACAGCTTTATGACCGTGCTAAATCCACAGACAATCCCAAAGTCAAATTATAAACAGTTATTTAAATCTACTTCACAAGATGAGAACTTTATTACCAACTGCAATTGGAAAACTATGAGTGTTCCTAGTTGCCCTTGAACTTGATGTGAATTTTTTTTTTTTTTTTTTATTGTTGGGGATTCATTGAGGGTACAAAGAACCAGGTTACACTGATTGCATTTGTTAGGTAAAGTCTGTCTTATAATTGTGTCCCGCCCCCCAAAAGGTGTGTCACACACCGTCACTCACCCCCCCCCCCCCACCTCCATGATGTCAATATTTTTGCTGAGCCACCTTGGGGCTCATGTGAAGAGTGTCTGGTATTTTGTCTGAAGTCTTGAATACTGAAGATTGAAAATTCCCCTGAGGCAGTAATGGATCTACAGGGCAGACTCCACAGAGGGCTTCCTTAGGGGGCGTGAGGAGTGGCACCAGAGCTGCAGGAACATCAGTGGACCTGCGTACACCTTTCCTCAGGGACAGCACAGCAGGGAGGTCCGAGCAGTTCAGAGTATTAATATACAGAGGACAGACCTTCTCTTTCCTAGAATGATTCAACTGATGGCTTTTTTTTTTATTTTTATTTTACAATACACGAAGCAATGAACATTTTTGGTAGTGTCCATATAACCATTCTGTTTTTCACTTTCAGTATAGTAGTCAATAAATTACACAAGAAAGTCTACCCTTTATTATAAAATAGGCTTTGTGTTAAATGATTTTACCCAACTGTGGGCTAATGTCAGTGTTCTGAGCACAGGTAGGTAGACTAGGCATAGGCGTGGTGTTCAGTAGGTTAGGTGTATGAAGTGCATTTGCAGCTTATATTTTCAGCTTGCACTGTGTTTGATATAACCCCTATATTCCTGATGTCTTAGAAGAGCTGCTGTCTGTATGAGCTGGAGGACACTTCAAGCCCAGGAAAAATCGCATCTTTCCTTGATAATAGCACTGGGTGGAATAGAGGATGGAGATATTTCTCAGCTAATAACAGCATCATGGCAGGAAGAGGAAACGAAGGGTGCTTTGTGAGCCAGGCACCGTCCTTCATTTAAGGACGTGAGACATTTAACAGTAAAGATGAGGAAAGCAAGTCTCAGAGCAATTTCTTTTTCTTTTTTCTTTTTCTTTTTTTTTTTTTTGAGACAGGATCTCGCCATCGCCCAGGGTAGAGTGCTGTGGCATCATAGCTCATAGCAACCTCCAACTCTTGGGCTCAAACGATCCTCTTGCCTCAGATTTTCTATTTTTAGTAGAGACAGGGATCTTGCTTTTACTCAGGCTGGTCTCAAACTCACAAGCTCAAGTAGTCTACCAGCCTTGGTCTCCTAGAGTGCGAGGATTACAGGCGTGAGCCGCTGCACC
>CAUYPK010040433.1:0-14751 GCA_963574355.1 Loris lydekkerianus | reverse complement strand
GTGGAAAATGCAGCAGCCACTGGTAAATTTCAAAAATAAAAATATATACCCAAAACAAGACTTTACTGCCTTAAATGGGGTTTTCACTTAATAAAATGTGCCATTAAATATTGTGGGTTAAATAGTTCAGTGGAATACAGTTCAGTTCAGCCGCCTACCTCTTCAGCTCAGCTGGGACTTGTGGACTGAGCTGAAGCACCGTCCCCTCAAGCAGATGGCAGAAGTCGACTGGAGACTACGTGCATTTGATTAGGGGCGCGCACCTAATCAAATAACCTGTACGACCCGAGTATAAGCCGAGTTTGGGTTTTTGGGCACAAAAACTCGGGTTATACTCGAGTATATATGATAAATACAATGCATGGATATATCACCTATACAAATATCTCAATCTTTGGTGTCCTTTAAATCTCAGTAACTTTAAAAATATCAACTACATCAAATCTTTATCAAATCCTTACCAAATGATATGAAGCACATCATATCGCTGTTTCTTTGGAGCAAACAAGGCAGAGAGCAAAATCCTGGTGCAACTCCACAGAACAACAGATCCTAAAAGCCATTCATTCTACTTTAATACCTCACTTCCTAAGAGAGGAAACTAAAGCCCCTGAGCCATTAAATCTCTCTACAGAAAATACTGTGAGACTCTCTAACACATATAGGAAGAGATTCTTTCCTGATACACAAAGTGTAGAATTCAAAGCTTATCTCAATGGATTACTCTTTATTAACTGGAGCTATATGGAAATGGGTGATTTCACTAAAAGGTATAAATCTAAGAAGCTAATTTTTTTCGATGCTTTCCTTAAAACTTAAATTTAGTAAGACTGGCCTCAAAAAACAAAGATGAGTAAGACAAAGCCTACCTCCTTACATTAGTACTTAAAACTTTTCCTTACCAGATTAATAGACCTTTTATCAGCAATCAGTCATACTCATTTAAATTGCAGGCACATGTTAGGTTCTAACATTATTGGGCATTTAGCACCAAAGGAAGCAAATGTGAAATAAACAATGGTAAATTAATTAGGCATGGTGTAAAACTGGATTCCAAAACTAGGGGCCCACAAACTCTTTGGAAGAGTATTCAAAATATTCTGGCATAGGCCCATTTTTCTGTGACAGGGTTTAGCTTTCAAATGAGGTTGCTAATACTAAGGTCTAAAAGCCACTGGTAATAGCATGTAACTTTTAACATGTTAGCATAATCCTGAAGAACTTTCAAAATATAGTTAACATTAATAACAAAAACCATTTTTCCAATTTTTCAATTTAAATCTCAGTAACTATTCCACCTGCCCAGGTAAATACTATTTCATACTTTCTAGCTAAAAAATTTTAAGTTAACTATTTTCCCCCTTCATAAGGTGCTCAATTTTTATTATGAAGAAAAAATGATCCAGTCTTATCCTGACATCTATCCCTCATATTATGGATACTTTATTCCTTAAAGTATATAGTATACAGTAAGTATACAGTGTCTGCTGTATGACTCCCAACACAGAGAACGATTAAGAATCACGTTTTTAGGACTGAAAGAGACCTTCGATAAGAAACCCTCATAACAGAATGGCCTAGTCAACCTGTCTCTGGTAAAGCAATTTAATCTGCAAGATAGTTCTTGCAATTTTTTTTAGTATCTACTATGTCATTTACAACATTTATAATTGCTGTCTCCTCTGTATGATGTCTACCCACACAGTATTGTTTTTTTTTTTGAGACGGAGTCTCACTATGTCACCCTCAGTAGGAGTGCCATGGCATCACAGCTCACAGCAACCTCAAACTCTTGGGCTTAAGTGATTCTCTTGCCTCAGTCTTCCAAGTAGCTGGGCGCCCGCCATATGCCTGGCTATTTTTTTTTTTTTTTTTTTTTTTTGTAGTTGTCATTGTTGTTTGGCAGGCCCGGGCTGGTTCAAACCCACCAGCCCCGGTGTATGTGGCCAGTGCCCTAGTATTTTTGAGGAAATGTGTGTTGATTTGTTCTTCAATCTGTAAAATTAAAGAATTTCAAATGTTTACAGATAGAAAATAACAGCCATAGATATACCACAGACACAAAAATAAAAACCAAAATCTTCATTCCTTTAGCTCTATAACCTATTAAACTATCCAAACGAAACTGTGACTCTATATCTAAGAAATAATATTTGGTTTCAGATACAGATGGTATTCTCTATTGAGTTAAAGCTGAATGAATATGTTAGGTAGAGTTCAGGAAATTGGGTTCCCAAAAGACTGACAAATTTTGCCTAAACTTTATTATAAATTGATTCCCTTCCAATAACTATATTCAAGGACACATAAAATATAAATTCATAACTCCACTGCTTCTTTATATCCATAAAATCTATACTGTATTTCAAGACAAAGAGCTTCTCAAAAGAGTAATGTTCCCTTTTGCTTTATATCTATTTATCTATCTATAAATATGACTGACAGCAAAATATGTGATATTAAGCTTTTCTCTTGCCTCAGTCTCCCAAGTAGCTGGGACTATAGGTACCTGCCACAACGTCAGGATATTTTTTTACTATTACTTTGAGACAAATAACTTTCAATATATTTAGATCTTTCACTCAAGAAAACTGTTGAGATTAATCCTATTTTTCTTTAAACTGCACATATGTATTATATGCTCTTTTGTTTACATGATAAAAGAAAAAAATTAAGAAATTAAACTTCTACCTCCTCCAAAGAATAAAAAGAAAGAAACCACGTAAGAGAAGATAGAAAATAGAAAGCAGGCCGGTGAGGTGGCTCACGCCTGTACTCCTACCACTCTGGGAGGCCCGAGGTGGGTGGATTGCCTGAGCTCACAGGTTTGAAACCAGCCTGAGTCAGATCAAGACCTCATCTCTAAAAATAGCCAGGTGTTGTGTTGGTGCCTGTAGTCCCAACTACTCGGGAGGCTCAGGCAAGAGAATAGCTTGAACCCAGGAATCTGAGGTCTTTGTGAGCTGAGACACCATGGCACTCTACCGAGGGTGACAAAGTGAGACTATCAAAAAAAAAAAAAAAAGAAAAGAAAAAGAAAAAAATAGAAAGCTGTTGTTGTCTGTGGTTGATATGGGACAGATAGGGGCTTAATCTTCATAGTAAAATAGTGGCATTTACACAATCTTTCTCTCCCCGGATCCTAACCAAAAGCATAATTTTTGTAAAGCTAGCCACAAAAACAATGGAGATATTCCTAATGGAAGTTGGACTGAAGAGGAAAGCCCTTTCCAAAATTTACTCTGCGTTTGCATTATTTTCCTATGTGTCAGGCTATTTACTACCTATTATCTTTTTTTGAATAGAGTCCCATTATGTTGCCTTCCATAGAGTGCCATAGCATCACAGCTCACAGCAACCTCAAATTCCTGGGCTCTTGCCTCAGCCAGCCAGTAGCTGGGACCATAGGCATCCAACGCAATGTCTGGCTATTTCTTCATTTTAGTTGTCATTGTTGTTGAGAGGCCCGGGTCGGGGTTCAAACCTGCCAGCTCCAGTGTATGTGGCCGGTGCCCTAACTGCTGAGCAACAGGTGCCGAGCCAAAAGTAAAATTGTCTTGGCTTGGTGCCTATACCACAGTGGTTATGGTGTAGCCCACATGTACCAAGGCTAGTGGGTTTGAACCTAGCCCAGGCCAGCTAAACAACAACTGCAACAACAACAACAATAACAACAACAACAACAAAAATAGTTGGCATTGTGGCAGATGCCTATAGTCCTAGTTACTTGGGAGGCAGAGGCAAGAGAATCGCTTAAGCCCAAGTGTTTGAGGTTGCTGTGAGCTGTGATGTCACTGTACTCTACTGAGGATGACAAAGTGAGACTCTGTCTTAAAAAACAAACAAAAAGAAAACAAAAGTAAAATTATCTAAAGGTGAGGTTTTTTTTTTTTTATTAAATCATAGCCGTGGGGCACCATACACTGGTTTTATAGACCGTTTGACACATTTTCATCACACTGGTTAACATAGCTCCTGGCATTTTCTCAGTTATTGTGTTAAGACATTTACATTCTACATTTACTGTGGGATTACGCCTGTGGTGCATCTTACAAGGGTATATGTTAAGGTGAGTTTTTAGTGTGATTCTGAATGCCATGAGCAAAAATGGTAAATTCATGTGTAGTACTGCTCAAGAGCAAAGGAATTAAAAAGTTCACTCTACATCATTACTTTTACTCTTCACAGTGTTTTATAAATCAGTATAATACTATTTCTTAAAGCTAAAGTTGTATTCTAATTTAGATATAGTAATCTACTATAAAGCATATGTTTAATAATATAAATCACTAGATATGAAACGGGCATAATTTTTTTCCCTATTTTTTAATTTCAGGCTAATATGAGGGCACAAATGATTAGGTTACAATGTTTGTGTTAGGTGTAGTCCTTGCTGTCATTGAGTCTTGCACCCAGGAGGTGTGCCAAATGGGCATAAATTTTGAACTACACTTCAAAATTGGATATAAAAACAAAAATGGGAATATGAATAAACACACACAAAGACACGTTCTAGGTGTTCAAAATGATAGCTGAAAATACAATAGTATAACTTTAGTATACAAAATCTCAACATTGTAATTTCCCATTGCCTGGCAATTAGGTTTGTTCATCAGCATAACAGAATAAAACATAGAATCTCTCAACACAAAGATCAGAATAATTTGGTTAAATGGTATGAGAAACTTAATAATTCAAGCTTTTATCAATCACATTACTGTATTTTAAAGTGAATAATCACAACCTAAATATACTTAAGTTCCTAATTAAAGCTGAATACTTATTATTGCATTTTGCTTTTAAAAGGCAGTTAGATAATGAAATTTTAATAGTCAGTCTTAACATAGAAAATTTATTGTAAAATTCTGCAATATTGTTTTCTGTATTAAACAATAACTGCACATCACTGAAAAACTGAATTCACAAAATACATAACACTTTTCCTTTATAAAAACATAACCTTCAAATAATAATGAAAATCTGCTCATGCTCAAACACTGTATATAACCAGAATGTAACGAGGCAGATGGTAAGATAGTTAAACTGGAAAATCATTTAAAGTGAGGATGTAATATAAGTAGCTGTTATGGCTATAAAAGCATTTGGCATTCCAATCGCAGAAATAGAAGAGTGGTTTCTTTTCTTTCAAAACCCATGTTTCTCCTTTTATAAATATATTTCACACAATTACCAAAAATACAACTTTTTTTTTTTTTTTTTTTGAGACAGAGTTTTACTTTGTCGCCCTCGGTAGAGAGCTGTGGTGTCATAGCTCACAGCAACCTCAAACTCTTGGGCTCAAGTGATTCTCTTGCCTCAGACTCTGGAGTAGCTCACAGGAGTACTATGAGCCACTGGGCCTGGCCTGACAATACAAATAGTTTTAATTTTTTTTTTTTTTTTTTTGTGAGATAGAGTCTCACTTTGTGGCACCCTGCTTTAATACAAATATTTTTAAAAGTCAAGGTTATACTACATCGATCTACATTTCATATAACAAAAATTTTCTATTTCAATCTTTTTTCTTTTTTATTAAATCATAGCTGTGTACATTAATGCATTTATGGAGTACACTGTGCTGGTTTTATATACAATTTGAAATACGTAGAACAAACTGGTTAACATAGCCTTCACCGCACTTTGTTGCACTTTGGCTGGGGCCACTTTGAACCCACTGCCCTTGGTATATGGGGCCGGAGCCTTAGTCACTGAGCCACAGGCACTACCCCAGTTTCTTAATTATTGTTAAGACATTTATACTCTACACTTAGATTTTAGATTTGACATCTACCCTTGTAAAATGCACCATAGGTGTGGTCCAACCAATTACCCTCCCTCCACTCATCCTCCCCTCCCCCTCCTCTTTTTCCTTCATCTTGGGCTATAGTTGGGTTATAGCTTTCATACGGAAGTGTAGATGATTGGTTTAATAGGAGAGGTGAGTACACTGGATACTTTTTCTTCCATTCTTGAGATACTTTACTAAGAAGAATATGTTCCAGCTCCATCCATGTAAACATAAAAGAGATAAAGTCTCCACCCTTTTTAAGTCTGTGTAATATTCCATGGTGTACATATACCACAATTTATTAATCCATTTGTGGGTCGATGGGCAGTTTGGCAGATAATTTGCACCAGAATGTTTATTGCAGCCCAATTCATAGTATCTCTACAATCTTTAAAAATCACAACAATTAATAACCAATGCTTTTAGGATATCCAGTAGGAAGGATACAGTTGAATATATTCTATTTCTATTACTTTGATCATACACTGACTGGCTATCAGATGAGTCTTTGGTAGCGAATCAGTTCTAAACAAATATTCTGAATTTCCATTTTGTTCTGTAATGTTTTTTATTTTTTTGAGACATAGTCTTACTTTGTGCCCTTGGTAGAGTGCCATGGCTTCATAGCTTACAGAAACCTCCCACTCCTGGGCTCAATTGATTCTCCTGCCTCATCCTCCAAAGTAGCTGGGACTACCAGCGCCTGCCACAGTGCCCGGCTATTTTTAGATATAGGGGTCTTGCTCTTGCTCAAAGGCTGGTCTCAAACCTGTGAACTCAGGCAGTCCACCCACCTTGGGCTCCCAGAGGGCTAGGATTACAGGAGTGAGCCACTATGCCCAGCAAGTTGTTTAATGTTTATTGTTTTGTGTCACTGTACAACACTGCTGTACTCCTTTAAATAAAAATGTATCATGTATCATTATTGATATTTTATAATGTAGTCAATTTGAAAGCTTTTCAGTAAATTTGTCTGTCTAAAAATCAATACTATAGTGGCTCATTTCTTCTCTTTATCTGTATATTTTAGTTTTATGACATTCAAATACAAAATTTTAAAAAATCTATTCATTTAAACTCAAAATCACTTGGGACTATTCAACATACCTGCAATTTCCTTTCCTACAATTTCACCCATAATTTACTATGATCCTTTACGTTGAGTACAAGTTGGTAGGCTTCAAAGAAAAATACTTTCAGTAAGACCTTTATCAACTTTAAAGTAATAAAAATCACTAACTTATTGAAAAAGTGTATTTATGAATAAATTCATCTATGAAATATTTATTCCATGGCTTTTATTTGCTAATTGTTCTGTTATGTCCTTGGTTTTACTGCCCAGATACTCAAAGAATACAAATATTCTTTCTTTACACTACTGTTTAGTGTACTTTACCTTTTCCATGTGAATGTCAATAAATAGCCCTTAAAATATTTACACAAACATCTTGCAAGGATAAACACTAAATTTAGCAATTGCTTTTCCTGGTAGTTGAGACTAAGGTGGAAGAGGCAGGATACTTCCTTCCATTTTATTAGATGTTCTATATGACATGATTTTATAATGAATACATCTTTTATAATTAAAAACAAATAAGGTCTTCCATATAGCATCTAATCGCCACTTTTCATAATTAATTTGCAAAAAACAAATAAGGTCTTCCATACAGCATCTAATTGCCACTTTTCATAATTAATTTGCAATATCAGAAGGTAAGACAATTTGGCCCATTTTATATAAATCCAGACTTGAGTTTCAGAATTCCTTGAATATGTTTAAGTCAGATTTCAAAATTAGGACCCTCATTTAACCACCTGTCAATTGTTTACTATTTCCACAAATAATAAAGCTTACATTTCCAACTTACCTGTAAATACAGTTTATTGTCTTTTGTTATAGCATCCATTAGTTCTTTCTGTAGAGGTGGGTCTCCATTTATCCAGAGTCCATTGGTTGGATTATTACCACTTAACCCATTAGTGGTGTTCTGTTTTTTATACAAAAGAACATAAGCTGTGTCCTTTGGAAATCTACTTGTAATTTTCTGGACTGATTGAAATGAAGTAAATGTTACTCTACTGTCATTAAATAAAAACCATTCTTTTGAAATTTCCTTATTTTCCAAATCGTGTTCAATAATTGCAGTGGGACTCTCTCTCCCTAGTAAATGACTCTGGGAGGATGCTAATGTCAGAGTTTCAGGCTGATGGCACATCTGATATGAAGACTCTGTACCTGTGATGTTTCTGGCATAGGAATAGTAATGGCCACTTTCAGAGGATACACCAGAGTGAACGACTACAGAACTTAATAGATAGGGTACCAATTTTGGGCAGCAAGATTCTTCAGTCCCAGAAGGCTTTAACTTTTTAGCTAGGTTTTCACTGGGGTCATTGAAGCCCACATCTACAGACCAATTTTCTGACAATGAAGAAAAAGAAGTAGTTCTTTTAACTGGCAACTCCAAAACCAGTGGCAGTGACACGTTGTCTAAAATTTTTCTTCTCACATGATACTTCTGATCATAAGAAAATCTCAGGAGAGTAAGAATAAGGTATTCAGGTTCCTCTGTGATTTGCATAGTTTTCTCAGCATTCTGAAGAGAGGCACAGTTTTCACAATAATATTGGTTGTCACCAGTAAGAATCTCTGGAGCCAAAAAATAATTTAGTAAGTCAGTTACTGAAGGTGTGGTTTCGCCTCCTGGTTTCTGAGGTACATCTTTATTAACAAGACTCGTGTCAGATTCATTAGGGATGAAAGTGTTTTCAGTACAGTAAAACTCATCAGAAGGACTGCCTATTCTTTCATTCACAACTGAGTCACAGATAAAAGCAGCTGTTGCAGGATTATAAACTACTGGTTCTTCTGAAGGACCCGGTACAGTGGGTTGCATTAGATCACTAGCTTGTGTACTGGGTGATGATGCTGGACCTTGGAAAGACAAGTTTTCCATAGAAGAGGAAGGACAAAAGGCAAGTGAGAGATCTGTAAAGGCTTCTACTTTTTGTGAGGTACTCCTGCAGTTCAAACAACATATATGAGTTTGTAGTTTTCCTCCAAACATTTTCTCTATTAAAGTCTTCTCACCATCAATTGTGCAAGGAGTCTCTGTTAGTACAGCTGCTTTACTATCTACTTCCTGTAAAGAAGTTTCACTGTACCCCACACTTTCAGGAGGTTTATGTGAGGACTGAGCTTTCAAGATCTTTTCTTCTTCATGGAGCCTGCAGGAGAGTATATCATATTATAGCTACTTCATTTAAGCTAAAATATCATTATCTATTTAAAAATATTCATTGTTTAAAAAGATAGCCAAGTTATTTTTATCATATATAATGCTTAATTTGAAAAATAATGTTTTTTGGCTCAGCACCTGTTGCTCAGTGGTTAGGTGCTGGCCACATACGTGGGGGCTGGCAGGTTTGAACTCGACCCAGGCCAGCTAAACAACAATGACAACAACAACAACAACGACAACATAGCTGGGCATTGTGGCAGGTGCCTGTAGTCCCAGCTACTTGGGAGGCTGAGGCAAGAGAATTGCTTAAGCCCTAGAATTTGAGGTCGCTGTGAGCTGTGATGCCACGGCACTCTACCAAGGGTAACATAGTGAGACTCTGTCTCAAAAAATAAAAAAACAAATAAAAAATAAAGTTTTTCATCTTTTCAATAAAAATAATGTTTAATAGTTCAAGAATGCAGGGGGCAGCACGTGTGGCTCAAAGGAGTAGGGCGCTGGCCCCATCCATATGCATGAGGTGGCAGGTTCAAACCCAGCCCCGGCCAAAAATTGCAAAAAAAAAAAAAAAAAAAAAAAGTTCAAGAATACAGAAGAGAAGTTAGGGGGCTATTACTACTCTATATTCTCATTAAACCTTCTTCCTGTTTTTCTATTACTTATTACACTATTTTATAGCACTTATTACACTCATACTTATTATTTACAGTAGAACCTCTCCTTTATAAGTTGACTACCCAAGGGATTATAATAAATGGGCCAACATATGGAGGTGGTCAACATAAGGAACTAGGCCTACTGACTGATACATACATGAGCTACATGTCTGGTCTATGAAAATCAGGTCCACTTAAGGAGGAGGTCAATGTAGAGAAGTGGTCACTATGAAGGGTCTACTGTATATCTGCCTGCCTGGCATCTCACAGAAAGTTTGGCACAGAGAAACCACTGAATAAATCCTGAGTTGCATGGAAGGAAGGTTGCACATGTTGAGCCTAACTAACTTTACTAGTCATTAATATAAAGAAGAGGGAAGGGACAGAGAGATATAAGAAGAGAATAGGTTTCATTAACTAAGTGGTTAGAAGACCACCAAACTCATATATAGTTAGGTACTGATTAAAGTAATGATTCCTTAATTTTTTTTAGGCCCAGGACTCCTTAAAAATATAATAACTAAAAACAATGCAAGTGGTTTTGTTTATGTGGATTATATATATCAACATTTACTGTATTCAAAAACTGAGAAAAAAACTGATAACATATTAATACTTTTAGAAATAATAAACCCACTTCATGTTAATATAAATGATATTTAAAAAATGAAACAGTATTATATTTTATAAAACCAAAAATGAATTACTGAGAAGAATGGCACTCTTCTACATTTTGCAACTATCTGGCTTAATTGAAGACAGATGGGTCCTCCTATCTTCTTGCCCTTCTATCTACTGTAATATGTTTTTTTGGATGAAACATATAAAGAAAATCTGGCCTCATGAAAGTATGCTGTTGAAAAGAGAAGACCACTTCACATCCTACCCTCGGCACCAAAAAAAAAAAAACAAAAACAAACAAACAAACAAAAAAAAAAAAAAAACAAGAGAAGACCTCAAAGACTCCTGCAAGTATTTTGGGAACCTTTAAGGGTCCTTGTATTACACTTTGAAAAAAGCTGGATAAAGAAAGAAAATCTAAAACAGAAACCAAATGGAAAAATAAATATTAAAAAAATATAATAAATGCAATAGTATTTTAAAGATTAACACTTGAAATATTTTTTTTTTGAGAAAGACTCTTACTTTGTCATCCTTGGTAGAGTGCCATGGTATCATAGCTCACAGCAACCTCAAACTCTTGGGTTCAAGCAATTCTCTTGCCTCAGTCTCCCAAGTACCTGAGACTATAGGCACCTGCCATAACGCCCAGCTATTTTTAGAGATGGGTCTTGCTCTGGCTCAGGCTGGTCTTAAACTCGTGAGCTCAAGTGAGCCACCTGCCTTGGTCTCCCAGAGTGCTAGAATTATAGGTGTGAGCCACCTTCTGTTTGAAATATGTTTTTAAAGGTGAAAAGCAGAAATAAACTTATGAAAAGATGCAATTCAAATCATAATTTTAAAAATACTTTTTACCTGTCAAGCAGAAACCTGAGGTATTCAGAACAGTCTTGCTGTGACCTGGGAGTAAACCATGGAGGTCTAGAAGCCTCAAAGAATATCCGAGGTGCGTATGCTTCCCTCTTTTGATAGCAGTGGAGAAAATACAAGATGCACAGCATGAACTAAGTAACTGAAATCTTAATATACAATGTTTAGTGAAGATTACATAAAATTACGTTGCACCCAGCCTTTACTATAAAGTGCCAGGCATGGGGGGCAATTTAGGGTTAGATAAAATTACTTAGAAATAAGTTTAGGTAATGGAAGCCCACTGCAGAGGATAATTGAGAGCTAGAAAAATTATGTGACTTGCCCAAGGTCATACAGCTAAATATGTGAAAAAGGGGATTACATTAGAACCCAGGTCTCCAACACTTGATGTAATGCTCCTGTCATTATTCCTCTCTGACAAGCATGTGTTTGAGTTCACAATTTTTTAGGAAAGCAAATCAGAAAAAGATACATTAATATATATATATCTTGAACAAAGTAATAAGGGGAATACTCTATAGAGTCATGCATACCTACTGTAGGTGAAAATTTCCTTGACTGGGGTTACATGTCAGAAATGTACACAATGTAAGTACACTGGTTTGGGAATTTGCTGATTTTTTTTTTTTTTTTTAGTAGAGAAGTTCTTTTTAAAAAAATTTTTTTTGAGACAGAATCTCATTTTGTCACCCTTGGTAGAGTGCCATGGTGTCATAGCTCACAGCAACCTCTTGGGCTCAAGCAATTCTCTTATCTCAGCCCCCCAAGTAGCTGGGACTACAGGTGCCCGCCACAATGCCTGGCTATTTTTATTTTATTTTACTTTTTTTTTTTTTTTTTTGGGACAAGAGTCTCACTTGGTAGAGTGCTGTGGCGCTATAGCTCACAGCAGCCTCAAACTCTTGGGTTCAAGTGATCCTCTTGCCTCAGCCTCCCAAGTAGCCAAGACTATAGGCACCCACCACAACGCCAGCTATTTTTTAGAGATGGGGTCTGGGTCTTCTCTTGCTCAAGCTGGTCTTGAACCTGTGAACTCAGGCAATCCACCTGCCTCAGCCTCCCGAGTACTGGGATTATATGCGAGAGCCACCATGCCCAGCCGCCTGGCTACTTTTAGAGATGGAGTCTCAGTCTCGTTCAGGCTGGTCTCAAACTTGTGAGCTCAGGCCATCCACCTGCCTCAGCCTTCTAAAGTGCTGGGATTATAGGCATGAGCCACTGCACCTGGCCTCTAGAGAGGTACTTTAGACTAGTGGTTGATCATGTACTCTGGAGGAACTTAGGCTCAAATTCTAAATTTTGTCATGGGAAAAGAAAACAGAAAAACCTCAAAAAGTGCCTGAAAAGATGAGATTATAATTTGAAACTTTGGAATTCTCCTGTTTGAATATCTGTGGCATATAACAATGAAGTCTTCAATTAAAGAAGACTAATTCACCCAAATTATGAGTGCTTATAGCATTTTGAAGAAAGTTGAGCATACTGGTTGAACAAGGGCATCAGTCATTTAGTTCAAATCTCAATCCTGTTTACATGTATGCATGAGCAAATCGCATCCACATTACATCCTCATTTATAAGTGAAATATGTTAGTAATTTCCCCTTTATAATAATATATTTTTCCAATTTTAATATCAGTGTATCCAGATGAAGTAGAATGATTTTGAAGTATTTCTTCTTTTTCTATTGTCTATAAGATTTGGCAGGATCTGTGTTTTGAAATTATATCTGTAAGCTATTAAAGATGCATTTAAGAAGAATTATTCCTGAAAGAACTTTATTTTTTAGATAGGGAATCACATCGTATTTGTATTAATTTTTAGAATATGGGTCAGCACAATGTTCATCTATAAGAATTGGAAACAGGGAGAAGAAATAAAAACTTAGGGCATATCCTGATGTCTAGAATTTTTGTTGTTGTTGTAGAAATAGTCTTACTTTATGGCCCTCGGGAGAGTGCGGTGGCATCACATAGCTCACAGCAACCTCTAACTCCTGGGCTTAAGCAATTCTCTTGCCTCAGCCTCCCGAGTAGCTGGGACTATAGGCGCCTGCCACAACGCCCAGCTATTTTTTTGTTGCAGTGCTGCCGGGGCTGGGTTTGAACCCACCACCCTTGGTATATGGGGCCGGCACCCTACCAACTGAGCCACAGGCGCCACCCCCCCGATATCTAGATATTTTAAGCAGTATCTATATAGCATTTCTAGGTGGATTTGTTATGCTAGGTGAGATATGTGATATTTCATTCATTAAAAAAATTCAGTATACTGCCAAGTACAAAGAATATTGCAATGCAGGTAATATAAGCATAACTGCAAACATATACACTCACCTGTGTATGAGCCAAAAAGGCAAAAAGATGCTGTAGTTTCTTCATTAATGAGTTGCACCCATTTAGATTTAAAGATAATACTTGTCTCCTGAAACTGATAAGAATGAAATATAATGATTTATGTGTATGTGTATACATGCAAATACATTTTAAAACACATTTTTAAAGGCTAAAAGAAAGTTCAAGAACTTATTATCCTGAAGCAAAACATCACTTACCTGATGACCCTTTACTTAACAAAGTTACCTATAATATAGTAAAGAAGGAAGACTAAAGACTGTAATATAGTAAAGAAGGAAGAATGACAATAAATGAACACTTATCATATGGCCTATGTGTTGTCACATATTATGCCTATTTTCTAGATTAGCAAATAGAAACAGATTAAGCTATTAGTTATAAGTTAAGTAACTTATACATTCTTTCAAATTTGCACGAAATAAAAAATATGCTATCATCAAAACACCCTGTAAAGTTAAAGTGATTTAAAGAATGTGGTAATAGTATAGCATGGGAAAGAATAAACTCAAAAAATAGCACAGAACAACTGGGTAATCATTTGGAAAAAAATGGAGTTCAATAATATATTATGTCACCATAATGCCAAAAGAATAATTAATTAAATGTAAAATACAAATATTTTATTTAAAATAAAAAAGGGGAAACTTTAGAGCAGCGGTTTTCAACCTGTGGGTCGCAACCACAGAAACTGTATTGAAGGGCCACGGGAACAGGAAGGTTGAGAACCACTGCTTTAGAGGGTGAAAGCTTTTTCAATTCAGACGTTATAAATGAGAAGTAGCAGATTAACCTATGTAAAGTAAAAAAATTTCAATCACATGACTGGAAGGAAGCATGTAACAATGGATCATCATCCAGAGTATATATAAATCAAAAAGAAAATGAAGAAGACCCCCAAAAAAATGTATAAAGAAAAGAATAGGTTATTTAGAAGACAAACACAAATGAATAAAGAAAACAGAGAGAGTAAAAAAAATCTATAATGGTCAGCAATATGCAAATTAAAACAAAAAGACAATTTTCCCCCAACTGGAAAAAATTCCAAAGACTAATTTGCTAGTAGAAATACAGGTTCATGGGGGGAGACAAGATGGCGGACTGAAGCCAGCTTTTCACAGAGGCTCCCGTCCAGAAGGAGAGTTAAAGGATGGAAATTTAGTAAGTAACCTGGAGGATTCGAGCTATACCAGGAGAGAAGGTTGGAGATCGCACATC
>CAUYPK010040430.1:0-30570 GCA_963574355.1 Loris lydekkerianus | reverse complement strand
CCTCTTTGAGAACTTGGGAGCATTCAAAGTCTTTATCTTCAATGTCATAAATCCTTTCTTCTGCTTGCTCCATTCTGTTGCTGAGGGATTCTACTGTATTTTTCATATCTTTGAGGGCTGCAAATTCTTGCTTCAGTGTGTATAAGTCTTTGGTGGTTTTATCTTTAAATTTGTTAAATTCTTGAGACAACTTTTGAATTTCTCCTCGAATTCCTAATTCCATTTTATTAATCTTGTCTGCAATCTAAATTCTGAATTCGATTTCTGACATCTCAGCCAGTTGTTTATGAATGTGATCTTCAATTACATCTGCAGTATCTTTTCTTGGGGGGTTGATCTATTCTTGTTATTCATGTTACCAGAATTTTTCCACTGATTCCACCCCATGTTTATTTTACTTCCTTTGATTTTTCCCCTGGGGCTTTATCGAGGGCCCATACAGTGTTGTGGCCTGAGAAACTGGAGCCCTGTCTGGTGTGGTGGGGCTCAGTGGTTCTGTCTTGTTTTCAGGTGGTTTTTATTCGACCCTAGTGTAACATTTACTCTGGGTTGAAGTCTCAGCTGTGGGGAAAAAACCAGCGGTTAAGTCACCCCGCCCGCCCACCTCTGGCACCAATTAGAAAAGAAAAATCAAACCTTCCTACAACTGCACACCCAGGGCACCGCCTGAAAAGTCCTCGGTCTATTGGTTCAGTTCAGAAGGTCCAAATCAAGTGTGTCAATTGGCACCTGTCTCAGGTGGGAGAGTTCAAGAGGTCTCTGGGGACTGGATCTCTGGGGGCTGGTGCCTACTCTGATATGGCTTACTCCAGTGCTGCATGGAGTCAGGAGAAGCCACCTAGCAAATAGATCAGTCTGGGAAGGTTGATGTCTTCTTCCCCTCTTTGCCACTCCATCGGACCCAGTCACTGGTATCTCTGCAGATGGCTGACTCAGTTGCCTGTAGTGAACAGATACTCCAGGGGTTTGCACCTGCCTGAATTGCAAGGAAATCTGCTAGGGGGACAGGCCTCCAGTTCTGAGAGTGGGGGCGAAGGAGAGTGCTCCAAGCCCAGAGCTGCAGCTCACATAGTTTTGTGCCTTGCCGCACCACTGCCAGAAGACAGCCACTGCTCCGCTTTTCTGGAAACCGCCGCTCTGGAGCAGTTCCCTTCTAGCTGTCCTCATCTCCTCGCTTCCACGCCCCAGAGACAGCGTAGTTCAGGCACTGAGCACCCCACAAGACGTCACCCAACAATCTGGACTTCTGTGGCGTAGGACCCCAGATCCCCAAGTGGGAGTGGGAGGGAGTGCTGTGAGCTCAGCACTTGAAATGCTCACTCATTTTTATGCCTGGCCGTATTGCTGCCCAAGGAGGGCTGCTGCACCATGCTGCAGGGAAGTGTCGTGGAGACATGGTTCTCCCTCAGCCAGGAGGCCTCTTCTCGCTTGTGTGCCTCAGTGCCAGCACTGTCCAGTCACAGCTCAGGGACTGTCCGCTCCCCTGGAGGAATCACCCCAGAGTTCGGACTCCTTGGGACTCGTCCCCCAGACCCCTGAGTGAGAATGGGGAGGGAGCGCTGGGAGCTCAGCGCTTCAAAAGCTACAGTTTCACTCAGTTTTATGCCTGGCCGTATTGCTGCTTAAAGAGGGCTGGTGCACCCCACTGCAGGGAAGTGTCACAGGGAAGTGCCGCTGTGGTGTGACTCTCCATCAGCCACATGCTCCTCACTCCCATGACTCAGAGTCAGCACTGGTCAGTCACAACTCAGGCTCTGTCCACACCCCTCCCCTCGATAAATCACCGAAGAATCCAAACTCCTGGGGGACAGACCTCCAGACCTCCGTGTGAGTGGAGCGGTTTGGGATTGCCAGGAAAGATATTTAGTTTTATACAGTTTTATGCCTGGCAGGGGAGCACCATGGCACCCTAGTAGGGGAGGTAGGTCCAGTTTATAGAAGGTCACTCCCATGAAGTGAAGTGGGAGGGCCTTTAATTTCTGCCCTTTTGTTTGTGGGGCTCTTAAGCTGATCTCGTGGGGGAGGGGGGACTCATGTCCACTTGGTGATGGATTTTGTACCTTTTGTTTGTGTCCTTTTGGTCTCAGCTCGCCTCAGTGGTGTTGATGTGCGTTCTTCAACCTTCTCTCTTGGGACAGCTTGAATCCTCCAGGTTACTTACTAAATTTCCGTCCCTTAACTCTCCTTCTGGACAGGAGCCTCTGTGGAAAGCTGGCTTCAGTCCGCCATCTTATCTCCTCCTTCCCTCCGTATATAGCAGGTTGAGGGCACACAGGCAGTTCTTGGAACACGCGAAACTCCCGCAAACCATCTTGGAGATGGTGATTGCTGGCAGCTGCGCATAAATTCAACCCCTGCAGAGCTTCCCAGGAAGCTGCCTTGTCCTTGCCTTAGGGGCCTGGCCGAGGCGGGGAAGCAGAGTGGACGCGGGTTTTGGGCCGGGGCCTGAGGCTACACTGCGCCACGCACCCACTGTGGCTCAAACCCACCAACATATTCTTCTTGTGTAAAGTATCTCAAGAATGGGGAAAAAAGTCCATTGTACTTAATACTTTTATGAAACCAATATATAATCACACATACATAAGAATGATAAAACACAAATATAGCCCAGAATGAAGAAAGGAAGAAGAGGGGGAGGGGAGTGGAGGTGTGAGGGTGAGTGGAGGGAGGATATTTGGCAGATCTCACCTTGTGTGCACAATGCTTGGTTACATTTCAAAACAACTAAGAGTATATTATGAATGTGTTACACAAAAAATAAGTAAGTGAGGTGATTGTTACATTAATCAGTTTGATATAAGGATTCTACATTTTATATTAAATCATCACATTGTATCCCATAAATGTATAGTTATAATTTAATAAAAATTGAGTAAAAAAAAGAGTAAATATCTTTAGAATATTGTAAAATTAACTCTGTCATTTGCACTTATTTCTTTCCATTTTGTTTTTCCTTGCAATTTTATTTTAATTTAATTTTATTATTTATTTACTTATTTTTATTTCAAACTACTAAGGGAATACAAATGTTTTTGTTACTTTCACTTAAGTCAGAACTATAAATGTGGTCATCACTAGATTAGTTTTTATTGTAAACTTTATGCGGGTTTTTGATCCTTCCCTACAACTTCTCCTCACTGCTTGATTTCCAATAACTTTTATTTCCCTCTTTGCACTTATATGTCCATCAGTTGGTTCCAATATATTACAGCAGTGTTTTTCAACTGTTTTTTTTTTTTTTTTAATCTCAAAGCACACTTGAACCTGTAGGTAAACTTAATTAATAATCTTTAAAATTTTTTGTGGCACACGTAAGATCCTCTCATGGCACATTGGTTGAAAATCACTGTGTTAGAGATTACATATGTTGTTTGTTGTTCCATTCTTAAGATATTTTTCTTAGGATAATGATTTTCAAATCCTTCTAAATTTTTGTAAAAGGCATTACATATATTACATTTTGTTAATTTACTCATGCATTGATGGTGACTTGGGTTGATTTCACATTTTGCAATTGTCAATTGTGTTGCAATAAACATTCAAGTGCAGATATCTTTTTGATAAAATGACTTTTTTCATTTGGGTTAATACTCATTGGTGGGGTAGCTGGATCAAGTGGTAGATTTACTTTTAGTTCTTTAAGAAATCTCCATGCTGTTTTCCATAGGGTTCGTGTTAATATGCAGCCCCCCTCAAGAAAAAAAAAATGCAGTCTCAGTAACAGGGTGTACGTATTCCTTCCTCTCTGCATCTGCACCAGTATTGTCTTCAGACTTTTTTTTTTTTTTTAAAACCATTCTAACAGTACTAAGATTATATCTCAATATGGTTTTAATTTGCATTTTTCTGATAATTAGTGATATTGAGAATTTTTTATATGTTTCTTGGCCATTAGTCTATATTCTCTTGTAAAACTTCTTTTCATGTATGTCTTTTACCCACTTTTTAATGTTTTTTTTTTCTTTTTCTTTTTTTTTTTTTTCTTGGTGATTTGCTGGAGTCCATTGTAGATTCTGGATATTAGCCTTTTATTGGATGTGTAAAGTATGAATATTTTCTTCCAATCTGTAGGTTATGTATTTCCTCTGTTGATTATTTCCTTAGCTGTCTAGAAGTTTGTAATTTAATCAATCCCATTTATTTATTTTTATTTTTGCTATAATTGCTATTGAGGTCTTACCAGTCATACATTCTTTGCCTAAACCAATATCTAGAAAAGTTTTTCCTATATTTTCTTCTAGACTCTGTATGGTTTCATGCTTTACATTTAAATATTTTATCATCTGGAATTAGTTTTTTATTTTTATTTATTTATTTATTTATTTATTTATTTATTTAATTTATTTTGGCTGGGGCTGGGTTTGAACCCACCACCTGTGGCATATGGGGCCAGTACCCTACTCCTTTGATCCAGAGGCAGTCACCTTTGATCCAGAGGCAGCCGCCTTTGAATTAGTTTTTTAAAGTGGTGGGAGACAGGGGTCCTGTTTTATTCTTCTGCATGTGGCTATCCCATTTTCCTGGTACCATTTATTGAATAGGGCTTCTGTTTTTCAGTATATATTTATGCCTGCTTTGTCAAAGATCCATCAGGTCTTTTATGTCCGGGTTCTCTATTTTGTTTCATTGGTTTTCTATTTTCGTATCAATACAATGCTGTTTCAGTTACTATAGCCTTGTATAGTTTGAAGTCTGGAAATGTGATACTTCCAGCTTCCCCCCACCCACCACCACTTAGGATTGATTTGGCTATTTATGCATTATGACTTAAGAGTAGAATTGTTTTTTTTTTTCCAGATCTGTGAACTATTCCATTGATATTTTGATGAGAATTGCCTTGAATCTATAAATCACTCTGGGTAGTATGGACATTTTAACAATATTGATTCTACTGATGCATGACCATGATATATTTCCCAATTTGTGATTTCTTGTTTCACGGTTTCATATTTCTCCTTGTAGAGATCTTTCACATACTTTGTCAAATATATTCCTAGGTATTTTATTTTATTTTGTAGCTATTGTGAATGATATTGAGTCTTTGATTTGACTCTCAGCTTGGCTGGTATTAGTACATATTAAAGAAATGCTACTGATTTTAGTACATTGATTTTGTAACCTGAGACATGGCTGAATTTATTTATTAATTTCAGGTGTCTGTTGGTGAAGTCTTTAGAGTTGTCTAGATATCTGGTCATATCTTTACCAAAAAATGATAATTTGACCTTCTCTTTCCCAATTTGGATACCCTTTATTTATTTTTTGTGCCTGATTGCTCTGGCTAGGACTTCCAGCACTATGTTGGATAGAAGTGGTTAATAGTGGGCAGCCCTTGTCTTTTTCTAGTTCTTGTTCTTAGGGGGAATACTTTCAACTTTTCCTCATCAATATAGTGTTGGCCTTGGGATTGTCATATATAACTTTTATAATTTTGAGAAATGTTCCATGCCTGGTTTGTTGAGGCTTTTTAACATGCAACGGTGTGGATTGTGTTTGTTACATTTTCTACATCTAGTGAGATAATCATATGGGCCTTGTTTTTACTTTTTTTATGTAGTAAATCATGTTTATTGATTTACATGCATTGAACCATTTTACTATCTCTGTGATGGAGTCCATTTAGTCATGGTGATTATTTTTTTGATGTGCTGGTCAATTCAGTTTGCCAGACCTTTATTGACATTTTTTGCATCTACATTTGTACAGGGTATAGGTCTGTAGTTTTCTTTTTTGGTTGTGTCCTTTCCTGGCTTTGATACCAAGGTGATACTGATTTGGTAGGAAGGATTTTTTCCTTTTCATTGTTATGGAATAATTTCTGCAGTGTGGTTACCAGTTATTTTTTATAGGTCTGGTAAAATTTGCCACTGACTATATCTAGTGCAGTGTTTTTTTTTTTTTTTTTTTTTTTCCTTCAGTTTTTGGCCAGGGCCAGGTTTGAACCTGCCACCTCCGGTATATGCGGCTGGCACCCTACTCCTTGAGCCACAGGCACCACTCCAGAGTATTTTTTTATTTTATTTTATGTAGAAAGACTTTTTATTACTGATTCAATCCACTGCTTATTATTATTCTGTCCAGGAGATCTATTTCTTCCTGATTGGGTCTTGGAAAGTTGTATTTCCAGAAATTTGTCCATTCCTCTGTGTCTTCTAGTTTATGTCCATAGCCATTCTCATAGTATTCACAGATAATGTTTTGTATTTCTGTGCTGTAAGTTGTAATATCTTTTCTTTCTCATTTTTGATTGCTCTTACTTGGGTCATTTATCTTCTATTTCTGGTTAATGTAGAAAGAGTTCTAGAAATTTTGTTTATCTTTTCAAGAACCAACTTTTTGTTTCACTGACCTTTCATATATATATATATATTTTTTTTAATTAATTAATTAATTAATTTATTTATTTTATTTTATTTTTTTTTGCAGTTTTTGGACGGGGCTGGGTTTGAACCCACCACCTCCTGCATATGGAGCTGGCGCCCTACTCGGTTGAGCCACAGGTGCTGCCCTGACCTTTCATATTTTTTATTTGTGTACCACTTCATTTAGCTCTGCTTGACATTTGTTATTTATATTCTTTTTGCTTTCTTTTTTTTGATTTGGTGTACCTTTTCTATTTCCTTGAGGTGTAATAGTAGGTTGTTAATTTGTGACCAGTATGATGTTTTGATATGGGTATTTAAGGCTATAAATTTTCCCCATAGGAATACCATTGCTGAATTTCATAGATTTTGATAGCTGTGTTCCATTTGTTTTTCAGTTCAAGAAATATTTTGATTTTCATATTTATTTTGTTATTGAACAAATAATCATTCAGCTGTGGATTATTTAATTTCTATGACCTTGTGTAGAATTGAGTGTTACTTTTGTAATTGATTTCTAGTTTTATCCTCCTATGGTCTGTGAAGCTACATGGTATAATTTCAGGTTTTTTAAGTTTATTGAGACATATTTTGTGACCTAAGATATGATCAGTCTTGGAAAACGTCTCATCTGCTTATGAGAAGACTGTATATTCAGTGGTTTGGGGGTAGACTGTTTTGTAAATGTCTATTATGGGTATTTATTTTAGGGTTCCTTCTAAGTGCAGTGTTTCTTTATTATTTTCTGCTTTCATGATTTGTCTAACTCTGAAGCGGGATTTTGAAGTTCCTGGAAATTATGATGCTACTCTTTATTTCCTTACTTAGCTAAAGTAAAATTTGTTTCATGTATTGGTAGCTTCTCTGTTAGGTGCATATATATTTGGGATTGTCATGTCTTCTTATTTATTTTTATTTTTTTATTTAAAATTAATATGCGGGAACAAATTTTTAGGTTACATTTTTCTCATTCCCAAGGTAAAGTTCAAGCTGTAGGAGAGCCCCCCTAACCCTGGGGGGAGGGAGGGAGGCATGCTAAATACCCTTGCATTGTGCACATTAGGTGAGATCCCACCAAATTCCATCTCTCCTCCAGCCAATTACCCTCCCCCCTCCTCCCCTCTCGGCGCTCTCCCTTCCACCTGGCTAGACTATATTTATGTTTTATCATTCATATGAGTGTATGAATATATAATACGAATATATATAAGTGTTTATATATTGGTTTCACAATAGTATTGAGTATATAGGAGACTTTTTTCCATTATTGAGATACTTTGAAAGAAGGTGTTTCAGCTCCATCCAGGTATTGAACTGCTTCATTTACCATTATATAATGACCATTTTGATCTTTCTTTGTCATTATTGATTTAAAGTTAGTTTTGTCTGATATGAGAATGGCTACACCTGCTCTCTTTTGGTTTCCAAATATTGCATGGAATATTTTTTCATCTTTTCACATTGAGCCTCTGTGTGTCTTTGTGATTCAGATGTGTCTCCTAGAGACAGCAAATACTTGGGTTTTATTTTTTCATCCATTCAGCCACCATATATCTTTGGAATGGCACTTTTAAACCATTAACATTAAGAGATAAAGTTGATATATGGGATGCTATTCTGTTCATCAAGTAAGGTGGTACCATATTGCTTTGTTTTTCCTTTTGTTTTACTATGTTATAGGAATTGTGAACTTCAGGAGTTTGGGGTGATTTTATACTAGTGGGTATTGTGCTGATTTATGTACAATGTAATTCTGAATATTTACTATAGGGAAGGTCTGGTCATGACAAATTCTCTGCATGTTTGCTTGTCTAAAAAAGATTAATTTCTCCATCAATTGTGAAACTTAGTTTTACAGGAAACAAAATTCTACCTTGGCAATAATTGTTTTCTTTGTTAAGATGGAAAATGGGATGCTACTCCCTTTTGGCTTGTAATATTTCCACTGAGAAGTTATCTATTAGCTTATGGATTTTCCTTTGTAGTTTAGTTGTTGCTTATATCTAGTTGCTTGTAGAATTTTCTCCTTCATTTTAATTTTGGCCAGCTCGATTATTATGTGTCTTGGAAATACCCTGTTTGCTATGAGTCTTCTCAGTGGTGAAATTAGGGAAGTTTTCTTAAATAATTCCTTTGAATACATTTTCCCATGCTTTTAGCTCTTCCTTCTCCTTCAGGCATACCTATAATTTATATATGTTAGTTTGCTTCACATAGTTCCACATGTCTCTCACTGATTGCTCAGTTTTTAAATTCTCTTCTCTTATCTTTAAATGAGTAGATTAGCTCGAGAGCCTTCTCTTCAACCTCTGAGATTCTTTTTTTCTATTTGGTTTAGTCTGTTGCTGAAGCTTTCTTCTTTGTTTTGAAATTTCCTAAATGACATTCTCTTAGTTATTTATGTTCTATTATATCTTTCCTTATGTTGTTTAGCTCTTCAGTGACTTTTTAACTAATTTTTTTGAACAATTTTTTGGGGGTTCGTTTTGTTGATTTTCAATTTTCTCCTTAATCCGTTCATCTCATTTGCCAACCATATTTTGAATCTTATTTATGTTATTTGGCAATTTCCTTGTGGTTGGAGTTCACTATAATAGCTCCATTGTGATCACTTAGGGGTATAAAACTATTTTGTTTTTCATTGCCAGGATTCCTTTTCTGGTTTCTTCTCATCTGAAAACTTATTTTGGTCTCAGGGCTAATAGGTTTTCAGGGTGCCTGTTCTTTGCTGAGAACTCTCTTCCTTAGTTAAAAGAAAGGGAGGTTCCTAAATGTGGCTGCAGAAGGTCATGTGCACTAGAAGCTGGTAATGCAGCTGTTCTGCTTTGCCCTGTTCACCTGTTAATCCTCACTGTTTAAAGCCTGTGCTGAATGAACTTTGTGCTGGGTATGGAGTTGTTTACTAGATAGCTGTAGTAAATTCAAGTCAGGAGCTAGATAAGACACAGCATGGAAGCTAGCATTGTGGGGATTGCTCTGTCTGTGGTTTCCTTGCTGAGGAGGCAGTGGAAGCTGGGTGAGGCTATGTAGGCAGTGGTTATGGATTCCTGTGCTGTGGGCATTTGCTAAACCATGTTCTATTGTACTGGTACCTTGAACCTGGAGGGGGTTTCCTGGTGGAGAGCTGGACTTTAGAGTGGTTCTATCGACCCTGTGTGGCATTGGTGTAGATTCTAGGATGGGGTCTTGGGATCTAGGTACAGTGCTAGAATCTTGGGGGCATTTTCCTGGGCTTGGTGGAGTTCTGGAGCCACAGTGTATTGCCTTGGGCTCCAGTGTGACAGCCTCAGTGTCAGTACTCCAGAAGAGCCAGAAGCAGAGCTTCTGAGCAGGCCCCTCAAAGCCAGAACCAGGGTAATGCAGGCAGTGAACTTATTTGACCTTGAGGACAGGAGCAGAGGCAGAAGGCAGCTTGCTGTTGCTCATGCTCGGGGATCATGCTAATGCCAAGTCATGCAGGCAGAGGTAGGTTCCAGTGGTCCAGGGACCATAGAGTTCTTTCCGTTACCTCCAGGACCTGCTGAAGCAATTTCCTGGAGCCTCCCACTTCGGTGTTTGCAGTGCCTCAGGCTCAGATCCCACTGCACTGAAGAGGAGGCCTCCTTGGCCTCCAGTCACAGGTTATGGCTCAGAGCACCTTCCAGTTACCTTTCCCCACCCCCTTGTCTGGTGGGAGCAATGCGACAACCACTGCCTCAATGCTAAGTCCTATATTAACCTTGTGTTGTGTGCTCAAGAGCACAGGATGCCTTTAGCTATAGTTACCTGGGAATGGCTGCTTCCCAGACCCCACTGCATTTGTTGTCTGGGTTGTCCAGTGCAATAACTCTGTGGAGACTCCAGGCAGGTCCTCCATTGGTCCAGGCAGAAGCCTGTGGCAGTGGAAGGATCCCTCTTATAATTCAGCCACATTCCCTGCAGGGTGAGCATGACATCCCAGTGTCCTATCCTCCTTGTCTTCCCTCTGATCACTCTGATCTTGTCCAGTGTATTGCCATCACCTTCTTTTTCACACTGAGTGTCCCATGTTGCTTATGTGTGATTTCACAATGTGCTTTCTAAGAAGAGCTATCTGTAGGTAGGCATCTGCCAGTAAATTATATTTCTTCTTTAAGAGTGTGGCACTTGCATCCTGTTTCCTATCTGCCATCTTTCCTCTCTTCCTCTTGAAATTTTGAATGTGATTTAAGAGTGTGTTTGCCTTTTTGATACACAGAAGTTTTTCTATGTTATTCAACAAATTTTTTTTTTATTTTTTAACAATTTTTATTTATTTATTTTTATTTCATATTAATACAAAAGTACAAACAATTAGGTTACATTGTTTGCATGTATTAGGTAAAGTCCAAGTTGTAGTTTAGCCCTTCAACCCATTACTAGGTATCCACCCAGAAGAAACAAATCATTTTACCATAAGGATATTTGTACTAGGATGTTTTTCATAGCTCAGTTCATTATTGCCAAGATGTGGAACCAACCCAAGTACCCATCAACCCCTGAATGCTTTATTTTCTTTTTGGATTTATGGGTTTCCAATATTTCAACAGACCTTCTAAAACTAAGTGTATAAAAATACTAATATGTTTTATTATAATAATTTTATAGTTTCACTTTGAAAAAATGAAATAATCTATACATTTGAAATATATACATATATATGTAAAGAGTGCAATCGAGAACACTCTGCTTTCCCCCAAGATAATATATAATTTTATATAAAAAAAAATTTACTATCAAACAAAAAGGTGCATTCACTTGAAACATATCATTTACTAAGTTTCTAAAGAAATTTGAATGCATTTTCATACTTTATCATCCCTTATGTCATACTAACATCATTTCTAAGATCTAGACTCATCTTTAGACAGTAGTATTTCAGGAGGATTTTGAAAAATCATTTGATGTTTCATATTCTATGCTTAATAACAAGCTTACTCTTTCATTCTTTGAAAAACAGTGTACCTGTTTAGATAATTAAATATTAATTAATAAGTGAATTGTTAAATTTTTAAAATTATTATTATCATTATTATTATTATTATTTTGCAGTTTGAGGCCAGGGTTGGGCTTGAACCCCCCACCTCCAGCGCCCTACTCCTTTGAGCCACTGGCACCACCCAATAAGTGAATTTTTTGAGTAAGTAAATTACCATTTTCTGTCAGAATTAGAAAAAAAGGCCAGGTCTTACTGCACATTTTATTAACCCTTTCTCTAGGGAGGAAGCCATCAACCTGGTGTGATGTTCACTCCTTCACACATAGGACTACCTCTTAGACTGCTATACACACTCTAAAACACTGGTCCTCAACCTTCCTAATGCCGCGACCCTTTAATACAGCTCCTGTGGGTCGCGACCCACAAGTTGAGAACTGCTGCTGCTCTAAAATGTTAATGCTCCTTCCTAATCCTCTAGCACATTCCATGGAGTAAGGACAGTGGCATAGACGGCCTATTTACACTAACAAATTACCAAGCTTTGTTGTTCATAATAAGTAAAACTGTCTTGCATTGCTCTCTCTTCTTGGACAGCTTCATCAATGTTTTTGAATTATAAGTTTCAACAAATGAAATGACAGTTCTCTAATCAGATTTCTGCATGTAATACTGAACCATTCATCATACTAATATGTAGTACTACTGACAAGGAAAATCTGTGGGGCACATGTGATTGATGGGTATGAGGCCATGGTGACCTTGAACAGCTTCACCAGAAGGATGGAAATCAAGACTCTATATAGCAAATTATGGCCATTTGTACAACAAACATATTTGAACATATTTAAAAATAAACAAAAATAGAACTAATATGCTATTTAAAAACAGAATTATAGTTCCTAGCTCAGCAATTAGTAAATATGACCATTTTCTTATCCATATAAAGCCCTTAATATAAAATACAAAAATAAATAAATAAATTTCCACCCTTAAATTATTATAATGGAAACACATTAGCTTTTTTAGAGAGAAAAATCTCCACAAATACCTACTAGTTAGTGGTGGGAAGCTGAATGGGTTCAAGAAACCAGTGGCTTCTTCCTGCACTGCATAGTATTACAAAAGATTTGGCAAAGTCACATATATACTTTTCAAGTTAGTTCTTGTGGTTCACAAAAACAGGAATTTGGAATGTTGTTTTCTGAATTATTATGCATCCCTCAGTGTTTAAATGTGGTGCTTTAAATGTGGTACATGATAAGTAAATGGTGATGAATGAATGTTTTTTCTTTCTCAAGCATCTATCTTAAACCTGTATGTTGATATTATTATAAAGAGAGCTCAAGAAATTCAATAAAATTGTGTGTTGTCCTTAGAATTAGTATAAAACTTAACTTATTCAAGATTCTTTCAGACACATTTTCAAATTTATTGTTGGGAAATATTGCTAAAATCCAAAGAGAAAGGAAGCATAATATGGAGCACAGGATTTGACATTTGATTATTATAAAAATAGGTGATCCCTTAATTAAAAGCCACGGTAGGCCATAAAAACTAAGTAATTTCTAGTACACTTCCATAAAAAGAGATCCAAAGATCACACAGAATATTAGGTCTTGATCTGTGAACCTGCACTGTCTAAATATATAGTTAATGTATTTCAAGTATTCATTTAATAAGAATGGCCAAAACATAATATTTTTTTAACTTTTTATTTTTATTTATTTATTTTTATTATTAAATCATAGCTGTGTACATTAATGCGATCATGGGGCAACATACACTGCTTTTATAGACCGTTTGACACATTTTCATCACACTGGTTAACATAGTCCTCCTGACATTTTCATAGTTATTGTGTTAAGACATTTATATTGTACATTTACGAAGTTTCACAAGTACCCTTGTAAGATGCACCGCAGGTGTAATCCCACCAATCACCCTCCCTCTGGCCATCTTCCCTCCTCCCTCCCCTCCCTCTCCCTCTTTCCCATATTCTTAGGTTATAACTGGGTTATAGCTTTCATGTGAAAGCCCTAAATTAGTTTCATAGTAGGGCTGAGTACATTGGATACTTTTCTTTCATTCTAGAGATACTTTACTAAGAAAAATATGTTCCAGCTCCATCAATGTAAACATGAAAGAGGTAGTCTCCATTTATCTTTAAGGCTGCATGATTTTCCATGGTGTACATATATCACAATTTATTAATCCATTTGTGGATCGATGGGTGCTTGGGCTTTTTCCATGACTTAGCAATTATGAATTGGGCTGCAATAAACATTCTGGTAGAAATATCTTTGTTATAATGTGATTTTTGGTCTTCTGAGTATATACCTAGTAGAGGAATTATAGGATTGAATGGCAGATATATCTTTAGATCTCTAAGTGTTCTCCAAACATCTTTCCAAAAGGAATGTATAACTTGCATTCCCACCACAGTGTAGAACTGTTCCCTTTTCTTCACATCCACACCAACATCTCTGGTTTTGGGATTTTGTGATATGGGCTAATCTTACTGAAGTCAGATGATATCTAAAAGTAGTTTTGATTTGCATTACTCTGATGATTGAAGATGATGAGCATTTCTTCATATGTCTGCAGGCCATGTGCCAATCTTCTTCAGAGAAGTTTCTCTTCAAGTCCCTTGCCAAGCCTGCAATGGGATCACTTATTCTTTTCTTGTTTATACGTTTAAGTTCTCTATGGATTCTGGTTATTAAACCTTTGTCGGAGACATAACCTGCAAATATCTTCTCCCATTCTGAGGGCTGTCTGCTTGCTTTACTTACCATGTTCTTGGATGTGCAAACTTTATAGTTTGATCAGGTCCCAGTAGTGTATTTTTGAAGCTGCTTCAATGGCCCTGGAGGTCCTCCTCATAAAATACTCGCCCAGACCAATTTCTCCAAGGATTTTCCCTGCACTCTCTTCTAGTATTTTTATACTTTCATGTCTTAAGTTTAAATCTTTAATCCAGTGAAAGTCTATCTTAGTTAATGGTGAAAGGTGTGGATCTAGTTTCAGTCTTCTACAGGTTGCCAGCCAGTTCACCTAGCACCACTTGTTAAATAGGGAATCTTTTCTCCAGTGAATGTTTTTAATTACCTTCTCAAAGGACAAATAATGTAAGTAGCTGGGTTCATCTCTTGGTTCTCTGTTCTGTTCCAGTCATCTACTTCTCTGTTTCTGTGCCAGTACCATGCTGTTTTGATCACCATCAATTTATAGTATAGTCTGAGGGCTGGTATCGTGATTCCTGCTGCTTTGATATTATTTCTGAGTAATGTTTTGGCTATTCGAGGTTTTTTCTGATTCCATATAAAATGAAGTATTATTTTTCAAGATCTTTAAAGTAGGACAGTGGAGCTTTAATAGGGATTGCGTTAAAATTATATATTGCTTTGGGTAGTATAGACATTTTAACAATGCTGATTCTTCCCAGCCATGAGCATGGTATGTTTTCCATTTGTTAACATTTTTAGCTATACCATTTCTTAGAGTTTCATAGTTCTCTTTATAGAGATCTTTTACGTCCTTTGTCAGAGAAACTACCAAATATTTTATCTTCTTTAGCACTATGGTGAATGGAATTGAGTCCTTAACTGTTTTTTCAGCTTGACTATTGTTGGTATATATAAAGGCTACCTATTTATGAATGTTGTTTTTGTAACCTGAGATGCTGCTATGTTCCTTGATAACTTCTGAAAGTTTTGTACTAGAATCCCTGGTGTTTTTCAGATATACAATCATATCTGCGAAGAGTGAAAGTTTGATCTCTTCTGACCCTATATGGATACCCTTGATTGCCATTTCTTCCCTAATTGCAATGGCTAAAACTTCCAGTGCAATGTTAAAGAGCAGTGGAGACAATGGGCAACCTCGTCTGGTTCCTGATCTGGGTGGAAGTGATTTCAGTTTAACTCCTTTCAATACAATATTGGCTGTGGGTTTGCTGTGGATGGCCCCTATCAGTATAAGAAATGTTCCTTCTACACCAATTTTCTTAAGTGCTCTTATCATGAAGGGATGCTGGATATTATCGAAAGCTTTTTCTGCATCAATTGAATCATATGGTCTTTGTGTTTCAATTTATTTATGTGCTGAATTATAATTATAGATTTACATATATTGAACCAGCCTTGAGACCCTGGGATAAAACCGACTTGGTCATGATGTATAATTTGTTTGATGTGTTCCTGGATCTGTTTGTTAGGATCTTGTTTAATATTTTTGCATCTATATTCCTTAGTGATATTGATCTATAATTTTCTTTTCTTGTTGGGTCTTTTCCTGGTTTGGGGATCGGGGTGATGTTTGCTTCATAGAACGTGTTGGAAGTCTTCCTTCTTTTTCTACATTTTGGAACAGGAAGAATAATATAGGTACTAGTTCCTCTTTAAAGGTTTGGTAGAATTCTGACATAAAGCCATCTGGTCCTGGGCTTTTCTTTTAGGGAGATTTTGTATGGTTGATGCTATTTCAGAACTTGATATAGGCCTGTTCAACATTTCCACTTGATTCTGGCTAAGTCTTGGAAGGTGACATGCTTTCAAGTATTAGTTGATTTTCTTCAGATTTTCATATTTCTGGGAATAAAATTTCCTGTAACATTTATTAAGGATTTTTTGAATTTCTGAGGAGTCTGTTGTTATTTTGTCTTCGTCATTTCTGATTGATGAAATTAGAGATATTTCTCTTTTTTTCTTGGTAAGGTTAGCCAAAGATTTATCTATTTTATTGATCTTTTCAAAAAACCAACTTTTTGATTTATTGATCTGTTGTATAACTATTTTGTTTTCAATTTCATTTAATTCTGCTCTAATTTTGGTTATTTCTTTTCTTCTACTGGGTTTGGGGTTGGAATGTTTTTCTTTTTCCAGTTGCTTGAGATTTCCCTTTAAGTTGGTAACTTCCTTTCTTTCTGTTCTCTTTAGGAAGGCTTGCAGTGCTATTAATTTCCCTGTTAAGACTGCCTTTGCATTATCCCAGAAGTTTTGATAATTTGTGTCTTCATTGTTGTTTTTTTCCAATTATTTGGCAATTTCCTTCTTAATCTCATCTCTGACCCAGCTGTCATTCAGCATAAGGTTATATAACTTTTATGTTTTTGTATGAGTATGCAGATTTCTGTTGTTACTGAGTTCAACTTTTATTCCATGGTGGTCCAAAACAATGCAAGGAATAATTTCTATTCCTTTAAATTTACTGAGGTTAGACTTGTGACCTAACATGTGTTCGATTTTGGAGTATGTTCCATGAGCTGGGGAGAGGTATATGTCTTCACTTTTACTGGGATGAAATGTTCTGTAGATGTCTGCTAAATCCAAATGTTGGATGGTTAGGTTTAAATCTAAAGTTTCTTTGCTCAGCTTCTTTTTGGAGGATCTATCCATGATTGCCAAAGGAGTGTTGAAATCTCAGACCATTATGGAGCTGAAAGAAATCAAGTTGCTCGTGTCTGTTAGAGTTTCTCTTATAAATTGAGATGCATTCTGGTTGGGTGCATAAATATTAATAATTGAAATCTCATCATATTGAATATTACCCTTAACGAATATGAAGTGACCATTCTTATCCTTCCTTACTTTTGTTGGTTTAAACCCTATTGTGTCTGTAAATAGAACTGCAACACCTACTTATTTCTGATTACCATTTGCCTGAAATATGGATGACCATCCTTTCACCCTGAATTTATATTTATCTTTTCAGTTAAGATGTGACTCTTTTATGCAGCAAATATGTGGCCTGAGTTTTTGTATCCAGTCAGCTAACCTATGCCTCTTTAGAGGACAGTTTAAGCCATTCACATTAATGGAGAATATTGATAGGTCTGGTAAAATTTTGGATATCCAGTTTTTCGAAAGTCCAGTGGACATTTTTAATCCTTTTGCCATTGTGGAAGGTGGAGGTTGATCAAAAGTTTCTGAGTGAGTTTACTTTTGTGGTTGAGGATTGGGCTGGTCATTATGGAGGATAGGTATGAGAATATCCCAAAGAGCTGTTTTTGTTATGGCAAATTTCTTCAACATATGAATGTCATTATAGTATTTAATTTCTCCATTGTAAATGAAACTCAGTTTAGCTGGATACAGGATCCGGGATTGAAAGTCATTTTGCTTTAGGAGATTAAAAGTCGATGACCACCCTCATCTGGCTTGAAAAGTTTCAGCAGAGAGATCTGCAGTCATTTTAACGTTCTTCCCTTTTTAGGTAATGAATTTCTTACATCTGGATGCTTTCAGAATTTTCTTCTTCATATTAACTTTAGTGAAGTTAATTATGATATGCCTGGGGGATGTCTTATTCAGATTGAATTTTGCTGGGGTTCTGAAACTGTTTGCTATCTGAATTTCAGAGTGTCTTGGCATGTCTGGAAAATTCTCTTTCATAATTTTATGGAGAAGGGCCTCTGTGCCTTGTGAGGCCACTTCATCACTTTCAGGGATTTCATTGAGGCAAGTATTAGCCTTCTTCGAATTATCCCAGAGCTCTCCGAGAGAATGATCCATTTTTGCTCTCCATTTCTCTTCCTCTTTGAGAGTTTGGGAGCATTCAAAGTCTTTGTCTTCAATGTTGGAGATCTTTTCTTCAACTTTCTCCACTCTGTTACTGAGGGATTCCACTGTATTTTTCAGATCTTTGAGTGCTACAAATTTTTGCTTCAGTGCATCAAAATCTTTGGTGGTTTTTTCTTTAAATTCGTTAAATTCTTGAGACAACTTTTGAATTTCTACTCAAATTTCTAATTCCAACTTTTGAATTGCTCCTTGAATTTCTAATTCCAAATTTTCCTCCACTTTATTAATCTTGTTTGTAATCCAGATTCTGCATTCAATTTCTGACATCTCAGCCATCTGTTTATGAATGGGATCTTCACTTACATCTGCCATATCTTTCTTTGGGGCGGGGGGGTTGATCTATTCTGGTTATTCATGTTACCAGAGTTTTTCCACTGATTTCACACCATGATTATTTTACACCATTTGTCTTTTCTTCTGGAGCTTTGTTGTGGACCTGTACAGTGCTACGGCCTGAGAAACTGGGGACCTGTTTGGTGTGGTGGGACTAAGTGGTTCTGTCTTGTTTACAGCTCATCTCTGTCCAACCCTAGTGAAACAGTTACTCTGGGTTGAGGTCTCAGCTGTGGAGAAATACCTGCAATGAAATCACCCTGCCTCCCACAGGCAACAATTGGAAAAGGAAAATCAAACCTTCCTACAACCACACTCCCAGGCCACCACTTGAATAATCCTTGGGTGATTGGCTCAGTTCAAAAGATCCAAATCAATTGTCTCAGTCAGCACCTGTCTCCGGTGGGAGAGTTTATAAGGTCTTTGGCAACTGGTTAGCAGGGGTCTGGTGACTACTCTTATATGACTTGTTCCGGTGCTCCGTGAAGTCAGGAGGACTCACCCAGCATATACATTAGTCTGGGAAGGTTGATGCCTCCTTCCCCACTTTTCACCTCTGTCATACTCAGTCACTGATAGCCCCGCAGGGCTGTGACCCAGTTGCCTCTGGTGAGCAGATACTCCAGGGGTTTATACCTGCTTGAATCACAAGGAAGTCTATATCTGCTCAGCCTGGGCACTATCTAGCCTCTATGCCTCTATCCAGCAGGGAGAGGTGAGGCCTGACAACCTTGGGTGCTTGATGGAGGCTGGTGTGTGTTCACTCAGTTCTAGCCCCACCCCTGGTTGATGTTACTGACAGAACAGAACAACTTTGCAGGAATTTGTTTCTGTCCCTACTAAATTCCCCTGCAGAAGAGAAGCTGTTTTGAGTTCCCAGAACCTATGCTTCAGGCCCTGTCTTTGCTCCTGCAGGTTTGTATTCTGTTAGCTGTCAGTTCTAGCCTCCTGCCTTCATTTTTCTATAGGCTGACAATCCCCTGAGGGCTGGGTATGTCTTAGGCTCAGTAAAGTGGTCCTGTGGGTCAGCCCCGCCCTGTGAATTTCCTGGCTCTGCGTGTGCTTTTTCTAGTCCCCGTGCTCCACCCAGGCCGGTACGGCTTCAGGCAAAGTCTTTACTCATTGGGCCTGCATTTCCATCCCAGATCTGTTCTGTAGTGGTTGCCATCTGAGTAGATGCCTGGCCTCCTCTTGTTGCCCAGGGAGACAGGGGGTGTGGCTTCAGAATATTCGGGAGATAGCCCTATTGTTGCCAAAAATGGCTGCTGCTCTGTGCCTTGGGGATCCAGTGGAATGGTTCCCTCTCAGCTGACCATCCTCTCCTCACTCCCATGCCACAGAATCAGCACTGACCAGCTGCAGTCTAGGCCCTATCCACACCCCTCGAGAAATCACCCAAGAATCTGGACTCCTGGGGGACAGGCCTCCAGACCTCAGAGTGAGAGTGGAGGGGAGTGCTGAGAGCTCAGAATTGGAGGTAGAGAATATATACAGTTTTATACAGTTTTATGCCTGGCAGGAGAGTGCCGTGGGACCCTAGTAGAGGAGGTAGGTCCAGTTTTTGCAGGGTTTCTCTTGTGGAGTGCAGTGGGAGGACCTTGACCTTTGAACTCTGCCTGTTTGTTTGTGGGGTGCTCCGAGCCATTCTCATGGGGGAGGGGACTCCTGTCTGCTTGGTGATGGTTTTTGTACCTTTTGTTTGTATCCTTGGGTTTGCAGCTCACCTCAGTGGGGTTGATGCGTGTTCTTCAACCTTCTCTCTTGGTGCAGCTCTAATCTACCAGGTTACTTGCCAAATTTCTGTCCTTTAACTCCCCTTCTGGATGGGAGCCTCTGTGGAAGGCTGGCTTCAGTCTGCCATGTTGTCTCTGCCCCCCCAAAAACATAATATTTTATCATTTTAAAATCATATTTATATGTGTTTACCTCATCAAAATGTTCTTTTTTTCCTTCCTTTTTTCTTTTTCTTTTTTAAAGACAGACTCTTACTCTGTTGCCCAAGCTAGAGTGTTGTGACATCAGCCTAGTCAGCCTTATTCACTACAACCTCAAACTACTGGGTTTAAGCAATCCTCTTGCCTGAGCCTCCCAAGTAGCTGGGAGTACAAGTGCCTGCCATGATGCCAACTACTTCTTTTATTTTTAGTATAGTAGGGTCTTGTTCTTGCTAATGATGCTCTCAAACTCTTGAATTCAAGCAATCCACCCATCTCAATTTCCCAGAATGCTGGGAATACAGGTGTGAGCCACTATGCCCAACCCAGAAGGTTATTTCTAAGAGAACAAGGACTTCCTGTGAAGTTCCACAATGGAATGAATAGATAAAAATAGCCTCTGTAGAAGGAGCTGTAGAGACAGATGTTCTGGGTTCAAATCCTAGTTGTGTTAATTACTCACAAAATGACCTTGAACAACTTATTTTCTCTCTATTTTCACATTTATTCATGTGAAATAAATCAATCAATCATAGTATCTACCTCAGAAAATGGTTATGAAGATTACTAGATATAAGTTTTCTAAATATGGTCAGAGAGTAGAAGACTCATCAGAAATACTAAACAATATTAACTACAATCATTAGTAGCTCTTAGAAATTCAATGTACAAATGCAAAATAAATAACTTTAAGATTAAAGAACATGATGAATAAGGCCAGAGAGCTTGCAGGGGCCAACCCAGTTTCTGACTGTGAGAGTCTTAGCCAAAGATAGATGGCCTCTATGTCTATCAGAGCTAAGCTGGTGCTCCACAAGGCTCAATATGCCAGTAGAGTTGGTCCACTCAAACCTCACCTTAAAATAGTCACAAACCAATGGATTGACATGTGAAAACAAATCCTCCCTGTGCCCTTCCCCATTAGTGTGTGATGGTAGGCTCTGCCTCCTTTCCCCTCTGATGCTATAAGTGCCTGTGCTTAGTGCCATGTGAAGTGGTCCCATCTTAACTCTGATTAGACTCAAGAGTGGTGATCTGACACAAGGATGGAAACCCATAGGTCAGCCAGAATTTGATTGGAGTAAGTAGTCTTTCTTAAAAAATAGAAAATGGATGCAATAAAATTGTATTAGAATTTGGAATTAAAAATGAAGGACTATTGGCCATTTGTTTATTTGTTTATGAAATATGCATTCAACTAATTTGTTGAATGCTTAGGTATGAGGCATTATTCTAAGCTAGGCAGATAAGGCATTGCAATCACAATAACAAAGTTCCTGACTTCACTGACCTGAAGCAAGATAGACAAAAATAAATATATGTCAGCTAATCATAGGCAGGATTCAGAAAATAATGTATATAAGGGAAGAGGACCAGAGGCATAATATTAGGTGGAGTGGTCAGAAAAGCCCTCTTTAAAAGGCTGAAATTTGAATTGAGATTTAAATGCCATCAAGGAGCATACCCTGCAAAGAGCTGAGAGAAGAGCATTTGAAGAGGGAAGGGCAAATAAAGAGGCTCAGATATGGGAATGAGCTTGACACATCAGAAGGATGGTAAGGAGGCTGTGTGGCTTTTCATAACACCTAGCTACCTGAGGGAAAGGTTATAACATAGATTTAAGTTCAGATGTTCCACTGGGACCATGTGAAGAAGGACCTCATTGGGATGCCACAATGTGCAGGAGAAGCATGGAGTAGACTTGCAAAGAATGAGAGGTGAGAACCAGGACTAGAAGAAGTCCACAGAGCCTCTGAAGAGAAGGTGAGTTTGGCTGTATCCTTTCACTTTCTAATGTCTATCCTAAAAGCAAATACATTTTTACTGTGGCTGTCCTTGTGGATGTCTGGTTCTTGCTTCCCAAATGTTCTACTTAGAAACGTATGTAAAATCTCATTTGATTCATACCTAACAAGTTAGTTGTTATTATCCTATTTTGCAGGCAAGGAAATTGAGATACTATTATAACAATTTAAATAACCTATCACAGCTTTCAAAGCAAGTGGACAATGGGAAGCAAGTTAGATCCCATACCTACTGACCTATTGGGCAAATTAAACTGATTGTCTTCCTTCATCTTTGGTGCAGAGTAAGGCTTCATAAAACTAAATGGCCATTACCCCTAACTATCCATCTGCAAGTTGAAAGGGATCTGATTACAACAGGTAAGAAGACACAATGAGAGGATGAAAGAGTACTATGAAAGAAAAGTCATCCCTTTGCATAAAGAAACAGTGCTCTTTCTAAACACTGCACTCCACTGATAAATTTGTTTAAAGGTCACAAATGCCTGTTCAGTTATCCCATGGCCTTGACTTTTCCCTATATTGTTCGGGCTCTGGCTCTTCTCCTATAAGGTCCCAGACATCACCAATTTTATGTTTAAATTATCTGTCATTTACACCCCAGCTGCCCTATGATTCATACACTATGCAATACACAGCCATAGTACATGATCAACTAATGCAGAGTAGTTAAAGCTATAGATAATGTAATCCATTTCTCAATGTGATATACACCATAAAAAAGTACCTGCAGTAAAAGAGGGCTTGATTTAAGAGGTTTCCTGGGCAATGACAGTCACAATTTCTGAATGTGCCAAAAATTCATTAGGGCTCTAAGTCAGATTGCTGTAATCTCTGCAGTAATGGATTAATAAATATAGTGATGCACCATTCTGAAGGCAGTAGTGACACATGTGGATTCTCTGTATAGGCAGGGCCTCACCATGATCATATTCTTCTCTTGAAGAATTATCTATATTTTCTGATTCATCTTAATGTTACTTGAAGGACTTTGCAAACAACCTGCCTAGGGTAGGAAATGCTGAAATAAATCACAGGCCATCATGTGCAGTCAAAGCTTGGTGAGTTCTCCAAAGGCATTTGATACAGAAAATACAGGAAAATGTCAGGACCTCTATTTATGTCCTAAAGCTAACTAATTTCATGCTAATTTTATTTCTATACCACGGTTCCTTTCTCTGCTTGTGTTGATGCATGGGTTTCATGAGTTAATTCTCTAGTTTTCAATGTAGCCAGACTGGACATAAATCCCAGGGTTTCATAAAAGAGGCAGTTTTTTCATGCTACTTATTATCAGCAGAAGCACATTGCAGCCTTAGCTTTGCAATTATCAAGATATTGCTGCCATTCTGCAAGTTTTCTAAGAGGCTTCATCTACCTCACAATAGCTTTTAATGGGAGGTACATTATACTTCTTGTGGTTTATTATTATTTTTATTATGTTTTTTTGTTTTTCCTCCAGTACTGATTGGGAAAAGCATTTGAACTTCTTTCTTATTATGCAAAAAAAAGTGGGCCAATCAAATTAGCCAGAGGTTACTGCCTCATGGAATGGATTTGTTTGGGCAACTCATGGATTTCCTGTCTATGAACTCTAGGAATGGTGGAGCAAAAACCAGCTCCTTGGCTTAGCTACTTCCTTCTGTTTCCTTTTTGATTCTCTAATTTATAGATTTCTGGCTTGAAATAGAGTTAATCATGGAGGAAGAGTCCTTTGCTAAATAAAGCAGACCACTGAAAGTTTTAAAGCATCTGCATCAGTAATAGTTAGTATTTATTGAGGCATTATGACACATAGGGCTCTTTGATAACTGTTTATATGCATTATGTCATCTAATCCTCATAAAAATTTATGAGTGAGTTAGTTACTATTTTTATTCTAATTTCATGAGAAAGGAGACCGAGACTTAAATTGCTTAAATAATGTCCTCCATGTTCTCACATCTGCTGGAACCAGAATTCCAGTTCACACAAATTCACCCCAGAGACCACAATGATAATCAATACATCTTATTGCCTTTCATGTTGACTGTCACTGATTCTCTGCTTCTTTCTCTTCTCTTCAAATATCATGGAGGGATTATCTCTCAGCTTCTGAATTTTCATTCTATTTCCTAGGGACTGATCTCACCTGGAGACTCTGGTCTGAAGATAGCCCTTGTTTTACTTGATCAACTTTGACTCAACCATATATTACCTTCACAAGCAGCTCCTGTGGGACTGTGACCTGGGGAGGACAATCCCAGTAGATTTATCTATCATTTGTACCATGTGTAAACATATCCTCAGTTATTGAGTATCCATAACAAGTGACTGTTCAGTGGCAAATGATCAGCCCTGTGTAGCTCTGGCTGGACAAGAGAGCTGTAAGATAAGGTGGTAGAGATTGCTGCTGCTTTGGGCTAGCCATATCCTATTTTCATAGCCTCCTTCTATGAAAATAGGATACCTAATTTTTAAGTAGGTACCTGGCTGTCTAGAGAAAAACTACATTTCTCATACTCCCTTTAAGTTAAACATAGCTACATGACTAAGTGTTAAGTAATGAGTTGTGAGAAGTAACACAATTTTTGGAATATGCTGAAAGAGATAGATTTTGTCTTCCATTTTTCCTTTGGGATGGTTGGAATGCAAAAGTGGTAGTGAGTTATCTCAGACCACACAGACAAGGGCAGCAAGACCTGGAAAACACAGAGAAACATGGTAGAAGAAGCCACCTGCTGGGACCTGATGGAGCAGAGTTGCCATATTAGGGATGGACCGCCAACCCTCCGACTTATTACATGAGACAGATGTCCTAACTATCACAGGTAGGTTAATCTGACCTAGGTGTTTCTTATCCTTTTCAGATTTTTTCCCCTAATATATGAAAGAGGCCAAAAGGAACATTATGAATATGTAAAGAAAAACTTTGGAAAATACAACACAGGTTGTGTCAAGAGTTGGAAAGTGACTGATTACTTTTTCAGGAATGATTTCTCCCCAAAAGGGCCAAAATATCAAGATAAGAAGTTGCACCCATTTTATTAATCACCTAAATCTTAGATGTTTAATCTGCATTATGTCAAACCTAGAAGATGACTTAGTCATTTCATCATGATATTTAGTTTTATTTCAATGAAATAAGAGACATGAACATTAACATATTCTATAGATGGTATCCCATGTACTTCTTTTAAAATTTCAGTGAGATAAAAATCACTGGGGAAGATTTTAGTTTTACAAATTTCTTGGTTACATTTCAAATCTGAACTCATGCATGCACCCCAGGAATCTATCTCTATGAATTGATAGATGATTCTCTGGCTCACAAAAGCCTTCAAACCTGTGATATATTGAAGCTTATAAGGATTATTGCAATAACATTCAATAGTAATAATTATAGAAACATTAAATTATTCAGTGACCCATATATACCAGTATATCTCTAAAAACTGCAAATAAGGGGGGGCGGGGCAGAGACAAGATCGCTGACTGAAGCCAGCTTTCCAAAGAGGCTCCTGTCTAGAAGGAGAGTTAAAGGACAAAAATTTAGCAAGTAACCTGGGGGATTAGAGCTGCATCAAGAGAGGTTGAAGAACGCACCTCAACCCTGCTTAGGCGAGCTGTGACCCCAAGGATCCAAACAAAAGGCACAAAATCCATCACCAAGCAGACTGGAGTCCCCTCCCCAAGAGAACAGCTCAGAGTACCCCATAAACAAATGAGCATAGTTCAAAAGTCCTCCCATTATACTCCATGGGAGAGACCCTCTAAAAACTGGACCTACTTCCCCTACTAGGGTACCATGGTGCTCTCCTGCCAGGCATAAAACTGTGTAAAACTGTATATATTCTCTATCTGCAATTCTGAGGTCCCAGCACATGCCTCCATTCCCACTCTGAGGTCTGCAGGCCTGTCTTGAGGAGTCCAGATTATTGGGTGATTTCTCAACAGGTGTGGACAGGGCCTGGACAGCTGCTGGTCAGTGCTGATTCTGCGGCACGGGAGTGAGGAGAGGACAGTCGGCTGAGAGAAAATTACGCTGGAGCAGCAGTGCCCCGAGGCACAAAGCAGCAGTTATTATTGGCAACAAGAGGGCTCACCCCTGGAAATTCTGGAGTCACACCCCTTGTCTCTCTGGGCAACCAGAGGAGGCTGGGCATCTTCTCAGGTGGCAACCACTGGTGAACAAATCTGGGATGGAAACGCAAGCCCTGTGAGTAAGGGGTTTGCCTGAGGCGGTACCAGCCTGGGTGGAGTGCAGGGACTAGAAAATGCACATGCAGTGCCCACTAACTCACAGGACGGGGCTGACCCAGAGGACCGCTTTACTGAGCCTATGATGCACCCAGCCCCCAGGGGATCATCACCTTAGACAAAGGAGGGCAAGAGGCTAGAACTGAGCTCACCATGCTACAAATACAAACCTGCAGCAGCAAAGACAGGATCTGAGGTGCAGGTTCTGTGAATTCAACACAGCTTCTCTTCTTCAGGGAAATTTAGCCAGGACAGAAACAAATTCCGCAAAGTTTTTCTCTTCGGTCAATAACATCAATCGGGGAAGGGCTGGAACTCCATCAAGCGCCTGAGGTTGTCAAGCCTCACCTCCCCCTGCCAATAGAAGCTGAGAGCAATGGTCTGGCTGAGGAGATATAGATTTCCTTGTGATTCAGGCAGGTGCAAAACCCTGGAGTATCTGCTCATTGGAGGACACTGTGTCACAGCCCTGCAGGGCTATCAGTGACTGGGTGTGACAGAGGTGCAAGGTGGGGAAGGAGGCATCAACCTTCCCAGACTAATGTATTTGCTGGGTGGGTTCATCTGACCTCACGGAACTCCAGAGCAAGTCATATTTGAGTTGTCAGCAGAGCCCTGTGATCTAGTTGCCAGAGACCTTTTAAACTCTTCCACCTGGGGCAGGAGCTGACTGAAACAATTGATTTGGACCTTTTGAACTGAGCTAATCACCTGAGGACTATGCAAGTGGTGGCCTAGGAGTGTGGTTGTAGGAAGGTTTGATTTTCCTTTTCTGATTGATGCCTGTGGGGTGCAGGGTGACTTAATTGCCAGTATTTCTCCACACTGAGACTTCAACACAGAGTAACTGTTTCACTAGGGTAAGACAGAGACCAGCTGAAAATAAGACAGAGCCACTTAGCACCAGCACACCAAACTGGTCCCCAGTTGCTCAGGCCACAGCACTGCATGGGTCCTCGGCAAAGCTTCAGGGGAAAAGGAAAACAGTGTAAAATAATCATGGGGCGGAATCAGTGGGAAAACTCTGGCAACATAAATAACCAGAATAGATCAACCCGCCCAAGGAAAGATATGACAGATGTAACTGAAGATCCCATTCATAAAGAGATGGCCAAGATGTCAGAAATTGAATTCAGAATTTGGTTTGCAAACAACATCAATAAATGGAAGAAAATTTGGAATTAGAAATTCAAGGATCAATTCAAAAGTTGGAATTGGAAATTTGAGGAGAAATTCAAAAGTTGTCTCAAGAATTCAATGAATTTAAAGACAAAACCATGAAAGATTTTAACACATTGAAGCAAGAATTTGTAATCCTCAAAGATCTGAAAAATTCAGTAGAATCCCTCACTAACCGAGTGGAGCAAGCAGAAGAAAGAATTTCTGACATTGAAGACAAAGCTTTTGAATGCTTCCAAACTCTCAAAGAGAAAGAGAAATGGAGAGCAAAAATGGATCATTCTCTCAAAGAGCTTTGGGATAATTCGAAGAAGGCTAATATCTCATTGGAATCCCTAAAAGGGATGAAGTGGCTTCGCAAGGCACAAAGGCCTTTCTCCATGAAATTATGAAAGAGGATTTTCCAAAAATTACAAGAGATTCTGAAATTAAGATAGCAGACAGTTTCAGAGCCCCAGCACTAGTCAACCCAAATAAGAAATATCCAAGGAAAATCATAATTAACTTCACTAAAGTTAGTATGAAGGAGAAAATTCTGAAAGCAGCCAGATGTAAGAATACCATTACCTACAAAGGAAAGAACATTTGAATGACTGCAGATCTCTCTGCTGAAACTTTTCAAGCCAGAAGAGGGTGGTCATCAACTTTTAATCTTCTAAAGCAAAATAACTTTCAACCCTGGATCCTGTATCCAGCTAAACTGAGTTTCATTTATGATGGAGAAATTAAATATTTTAATGACATTCACATGTTGAAAAATTTGCCACAACCAAACCAGCTCTTCAGGATATTCTCATACCTATCCTCCATAATGACCAGCCCAATCCTCTAACACAAAAGTAAACTCCCTCAGAAATTTTTGATCAAACTTCAACTTCCAAAGGGGCAAAAGGATTAACAATGTCCACTGGACTTTCAAAAAACTCAATACCCAAAATTAAACCAGACTTATCTATATTCTCCATTAATGTGAACCACTTAAAATGACTGGATACAAAAACCCAGGCCAGATATTTGCTACATCCAAGAATTACATCTTACCTTAAAAGATAAATATAGACTCAGGGTGAAAGGATGGTCGTCCATATATCAGGCAAATGGTAATCAGAAAAAAGCAGGTGTTACAATTCTATTTGCAGATACAATAGGCTTTAAACCAACAAAAGTAAGTAAGGATGAGAATGGTCACTTCACAGTTGTTAAGGGTAATACTCAATATGATGAGATTTTAATTATTAATATTTATGTACTCAACCAGAATGTGCCACAATTTATAAGAGAAACTTTAACTGACCTGAGCAACTTGATTTCCTACAGCTCCATAATAGTCAGAGATTTCAACATTCCTTTGGCAGTGTTGGATAGATCCTCCAATAAGAAGCTGAGCAGAGAAATTTTAGATTTAAACCTAACCATCCAACAGTGGGATTTAGCAGACATCTACAGAACATTTCATCCCAACAAAAGTGAAGACACATATTTCTCATCAGCCCATGGAACATACTCCAAAATTGAACACATCTTAGGTCACAAGTCTAGTGTCAGTAAATTTAAAGGAATAGAAATAATTCCATGCACCTTCTCGGACCACCATGGAATAAAAATTGAACTCAGTAACAACAGGAATCTGCATACTCATACAAAAACATAAAAGTTAAATAACCTTATGCTGAATGATAGCCGGGCCAGAGATGAGATTAGGAAGGAAATTGCCAAATTTTTATAACAAAATGACAATGAAGACATGAAATATCAGAACCTCTGGGATACCGCAAAGTCAGTACTAAGAGGGAAATTTATAGCACTGCAAGCCTTCCTCAATAGAACGGAAGGAGAGGAAGTTAACAACTTAATGGGACATCTCAAGCAACTGGAAAAGGAAGAACATTCCAACCCCAAACTCAGTAGAAGAAAAGAAATAACAAAAATTAGAGCAGAATTAAATGAATTTGAGAACAAAAGAATTATACAACAGATCAATAAATCAAAAAGTTGTTTTTTTGGAAAGGTCCTTAAAATAGATAAACCTTTGTCTAACCTTATCAAGAAAAAAACAGGCATATCTCTAATTTCATCAATCAGAAAGGACAAAGACAAAATAACAGACTCCTTAGAAATTCAAAAAATCCTTAATACATATTACAAGAAACTTTATTCTCAGAAATATGAAAATCTGAAGAAAATTTACTAATACTTACAAGCACGTCACCTTCCAAGACTTAGCCAGAATCAAGTGGAAATGTTGAACAGGTCTATATCAAGTTCTGAAATAGCATCAACAATACAAAATTTCCCTAAAAAGAAAAGCCCGAGACCAGATGGCTTTATGTCACAATTCTACCAAACCTTTAAAGAGGAACTAACCTATATTATTAGGTTGTTTCAAAAGTTTTGTTCGTTTAAATGTCATGTGTTTTTGTAGCTCCATATCTCAATAAATATTTATTCTACTGTGTTGTGATATATACTGATCGATGGAGAATTTTGTACTCTATACATTGATGCTGTTCTTTTTTTTTCTACTTTTAATTTTTTTTTATTCTTTTCAGACTATTACTATATGATGTCATTAAGTGATTTTCGGCCAATTTTTCTCTACGAATTCAAATTGAACCAAAATGCTGCTGAAACAGCCCCAAAAATTAATCAGGCATTTGGCAATGATAGTGTTAACGAACGCACTGTTCGACATTGGTTTGCGAAATTTCATTCCAGAAATTTTAGCCTTGAAGATAAGCCCCAAAGTGGTCGATCTAGAGTAATCCAGGACAAGGATTTGAGGACCCTGGTGGAGACTGACGCATCACAAACGGTGCGTGGGATGGCAGAACTGGGTGTCAGCTCCCATGCGGTTTTTGATGGTTTAAAACGTATTGGAAAGGTCAAAAAGCTCGAAAAGTGGGTGCCCCATGATTTAAACGATTGGCAGAAATTGTCACGCTTGGAGGTTTGTTCTTCATTACTTTTGCGCAACCAAAATGATACTTTTTTGGATCAGATGATCACGTGTGATGAAAAGTGGATTCTCTACGACAATAGGAAATGTTCAGTGATTGGACACCGATGAGCCACCTAGGCACTTCCCAAAGGCAAAACCCCACCAAAAAAAGATCATGGTTACTGTATGGTGGTCAGCGGCTGGTGTGATTCACTATAACTTTCTGCAACCAGGCCAAACCATCACAGCAGAGTCCTATT